>SMSR01011805.1:33523-43834 GCA_019453355.1 Ceratina japonica | reverse complement strand
CGGCCTGCGTCAATATTTAAATCACTTTTCAACCGACTGACGATGAATATGAATTGATTATTTTATCAAAACAGCGCCGGGCGATATTTATGTTTTGTTGTACAAACAATTGTTCATTGTGTTACGAGTACGCTGTTATGAAAACTGATAGAAATATTTGTCTTGCCTTCCGCTTGTGACGTACCGAAAAACACCACCATGAAAACTCGCGACTACTAAAAGTATTTTTGTTTTTTTCGATCGAACCGCTCGATAAATTTTACTCTTTCGAGCTTTGCACTAGCTGCGTAACAAGTACAATGTCAATAAATTCCTCCGATCCAGGTTTACTGAATGCGCACGGTAAACTGATTTACAGGGGAAAAAGATAAACTAACAAATTTACATGCGCAACGCCCGTGGGACGCGGCTATACAATAAAACCGAACAATTGGTCAACTCGATTTCGTTAGAAATTCTTAGTTAGAATATTCCCAGTTTTAATGAATAACCATTGCACTTAGAACGAAACTCGTTTTTTTTTTTAATCTGATATTTGCAATTTGGCATTTGACAATTTCACGTGAAATCGTCAAGACATTTGTTCCGTTGATGACGTGTCTCGATGTATCATTGGCGTCGCGTCGCGAAACCGGAAAACTGCGCATTTTTCACGCTGTACCACGGCGAAGCCTCCGCGTTCCGTCCCCATCGACTGGAAAGCCTCGGCCGTAACTCATCTCGCAACACTTTCCATATTTTCCCGCTCTTTCCCGGAAAGAGAAACTTGTACTCGTGAGTGTCGATATTAAATTCTGCATCCACGCTTGTCACGGTTTTAACATATTAAGTTTACATCGCGACACGAATTCGTGGAAGGACAAGTAAAATTATATTTCCGTTCCTAAATCCATATAGTAATTTCGTTCAAAATATTCTGACGCCCAATTGAAAAATTATACGAATAAATTAAAAATTATTTCGATTATCTGGTACAAAAGACCTTTTTGTCGTTCAGAAAAGAATGGTACCTTTAATCTCCTTCTCCCAGTGTCTAAAAGACCAACGTTTGTGATAAAAAGCGACAATTAAGAGTAACACACACTACACAAATCTTTACAAGCTTTTCTGATGATCTGGACTACTGTGTCACTGCTCTTCAAAAGAGTACAGTCGAAAAACATATTCCGTACGAATTTTTCTGCAATATTACGTAAAATATTTTTCGTTTGATATATCTGGCCTCGATATTGTGTAATAAATTCCTCAGTTCAAGCTTCAGTACAATTTTTCATTTATATTTCAATTCCCATTATGAAGTACTCTTATGCGACCAAAAAACAATTATTAAACGTCAAAGGTTCCAGGTTTCAGGTTCAGTTTAGTTATTGAAAATTAGTATGGCGGAGGGCATTGTACATTTTGCACCGAATCGAACGGGAGTGGTTGAGGAGGCTGTAATCGGACGGAAGAGTGAAAAAGAACGGGGATGAGAGGAAGGAGAGCGAGAGCGAAATATAGAAGAGGCTGGCCGCGGTACAGGAATTCGCATAGAGCATTACCAGGAGAAGATGTTCACAGATTGTGCCCCGGGGCGAGACGTATTCGGGTCACTAGTACGTTTTCCTCTCTCCCCCGGGCTTCTCTTTCCGCGCCTCTTACCCTTCGGTCGGCTCCTGCAGACGCGTACACCGGAGTAAATCAGCCCCCTGCATTCCCGCCCGACGCCACCCCAACTCACCCCCCGCGCTTCTTGTTCGTCCGCGCCACCCCCTCGACCCTTCACCGTGTTCCATCGTCTCTCGCTCGGAGCCTTGCGATCAGCATGTCCCTATTTTCGTTTCGAGAGAAACGTCAGCCGCACACGAGGTGGCTGGAAAATGGGCGCGTGGACGCCAGCAGCCGCCCACCCTCTGTCCCTCCGTCCCTTCTTATTCGCCGGGAACGACTTGAGACGCTTCAGGTGTCGGTGACGGCCGGCACCGGACTCCTGACTCCTCATTGGCCGATCGAATATAAACCGGAGACTTGCGTTTTATCGCTTTTGATGAGAGATCGACCGGATTCCGTTCCCGACACCGCAAGGGTTGCTCATGGACAAGATTCCTTTTTTTATTTCGAACGGCGATACGCCACGGATCAATATATGAAGTATAATTCAGAGACATAGTAAAGTCGCTCTAGAAAAAATGTCCACGTTTTCGAATTTATATATCCAATAATTTTCCGTAGATTTGTTTTATTTAAATGCAGTCGTGGAGAATTGCGAACGTGTGTGTTCACGCATTTTATAGACACCGTAAGCCAGTCGCGACAAAGCTCTGAGTATCGAGTAAAGGAGAAGATTAATCGATTTGGCGCAGAATGACCCTTGCGCGATCGAGGCGTTCGAAGGGACGAAATTTGATTTGGCCGAGGTTCGCGCGCGTTGACATCGAGCCAACGAACCGCGATCAGATTTTGGCCGACGCACAATAGCCTAACGGGGAGACTATGTTTTTTGTTGCACCGAACTTTCCGATAGACTTTTAGTGCACCATTTTATCCTTTCAATTGTACTAAAGCGATCTCAGTTATAAAGAAAAATAGAAGACTGTATGTTTGCAAGGGTTAATTAAATCTCTATGAATGAGTCTCGTCCTCCTCTGATTATCCCTCTGTACATTCATATTCATTTGAATTTACAATGCTTTCCTTTTGTACTGTATTCAATTTCAGCGAGGAGAAAGATAAACCAGATTGTCGTTTTATGGTCGTCAAAAATAGCAGGTTGATTAAGGAATTAGTGAGGCTTAAGTTGAAACGTGTGTTTCATTGTGGGTAAAATTGGGAATTCATAAGAATATATCAACGACATACGTAATAAAATTAAATGTATACATCTTATTGTAATTAAACTGCAGACTTCATACACTTACAGAGAAATATAAAATAATATTAGGATTTTTAAAATACGAAATTTCAATTGATTAAGGAAGTAGTGAGACCTAACTTGGAACGTGTGTTTCATTGTGGGCAAAATTGGAAATTCATAAGAATATCAAGGACATGCGTAATAAAATTAAGTACTATAAACCTTATTATAATTAAACTGCAGATTTCATACATTTACAGAGAAATATAAAATAATATTACGATTTTTAAAATGCGAAATTTCAATTGACATGAAAAATGTCTTAATTTGCATAAATATTCACGGCCTAATTATGGCCGTAGAATTGATCGAGGAGCGCAGCGTCGGCAATCTGGCACATCTTTCTTTACTCGGGCCATCTATCCCTGAACCAGAATCCGTCGACCGTCGTCGCGTGTCGCACCGTTTTAATGTCTTCCAGGAGCTTTGTTCTGCCTGTCGGATCTCGTGACGCGACGACCTCGATATCTTAAAAACGGTTCATTATCGGGGGAGAAAAGAGGCCTGTCCCGATGCGGCTGCGGCGCCGCGGCCGCTTGAAATTAGCCGGCGACGACGGGACCCGGCTTCGACGTTTCCTTAGCCGTTGGCTGATCCCACTGACATTCCCCGACCCGTCGCGCGAAGAAGGGATTTCCACTGTCGATTCTCGCGGCGCATCTATCGAAAGCTTGTTACCGGATGTCCGACGCAAAGCCGTCGATTAAAATTCTAATGGCTCAGCGCGCCGAAAATCGGCATTAATCATTTATAGCGAAATGTACAGGTACCTCAAACGATTTTGGGCAAATTTCAATTGCACATGGAGTCACGACTGGTCCTAAATCGTGTGAAGTACCTGCAAAAATTTTATTAAGAGGATATTGTGTCATATGATGAACTTGAATCACTAATTAATTTCATGTTCCATCCGGTATCTTCTCGTTCTCCATTTACGCGTTGTTCTTTTTTACGGAGTTTTCGGTGAAACCTGTCTCTTTGAAACGTGGCTTCGACTCTATAACGAGCGCCGGGGACGTTTATCCAGATCGCTTTTCTCCAATGTCGCAGTCTGCGCGATTGTTTAACATTTACCAGCGGCTGAAATCCAGCTCGCTCCTTTATTTACCGGAGCGTGTGTTTGCTCGCGACGATTCCGGGGCCCCGCGACGCTCATCCCACAAAAGGTGCGTCCTGCATGCTCGTCCGCAATATTCGAGCGTGTTTGTCGAGGTCCGGTAGGTAAGGGCGACGCGGATTCCGCAATATCCGCGCTCGTCTTTTTGGAATCGTCGACTGGGAAACGTATTACAGAGCTACATTCGTTTAACAACCCTCTGTCAAAAGGGCGGCCGTTGTGTTGGGGGCGTTTCATTATTTAAAAACTCCCGTTTGCGCCGAGCGATTACGCGCGGTTAAAAAGAGAATTAAACGCGGCGGGAGCGAGAGAGGAGGTGCTCTGGCGAAATTTTCAAGCGGCGACTATTATTTTGTACAACGTTCATTTCGGAGTTAAGCAATTCTTTGAGAGGTGTTCTGAATAAATCTAAAATCTCGTTTTATCCTCGACCGCGCGTACGGCGCGCGCCACTCGCGTTAATTTTCTACTAGGCTCAATGCTTGCCTCTCCCCGTGCAATCGCACGAAGAGTTTCGAAAGGAAACGAGTATGAAAGCTCGGAGTGAACACGCTGGAGAAAGAGGCAGCTGAGCGATTCCGACGTGTGTATATTTGTGTGTGTGTGTGTGTGAAGATGAGAGGGCGGACGCTATTGGGAATGAGCAGTTTCGCGACGATTCCACTCGTAGAACAATGAGCGAAAACGATATTTTTCGAGTGATCTCGAATCGGTAAAAGGACGACGACGCGTCGTCGTCGCGGCGCGGAGTGAACGCGACGATCGTTCGCCCGGCTGCTACGCGAAATAATCGTATCGCGAAACAATATTTCCGCGGCAATGCGGCGATTCACCTTATCGGGCGAGGAATGTATCAAAAGCTCGCACGGTTCGAGGGCGCGGTGAAAAGTATGGCGGATCCGGAGGGGAAATCCAGGGAACCTTTGAAAGGATAGGCACCACCTATACGGGTTGGCTCTCTTCGGCCACAAGCAGCGGCGCAATAAAATGCGAGAAAAGACGAACTGGGGGAGTCGTGGAAAACCCTTTGATCCGGCGTATATTCTCCGGCCCGATACGAAGTGGAGCATGTATTTCTTAGCCAGACGTTAAAGGATCACACGCGGTTATGTCACCGACTACATCAGCGGTCTCCAAAATTTCCTCTCAGGAATTCCTCGAATATCCTGTTTCTTATTATCAAAGACGTAATTCGTCTGAATCAACCATTAAATAAACCAATGACGAAGCATACAAATTTTAACATTTATCATACTAATAAAACACTATCAAAAATAGAAATTTACTGAGGTTATTAAAAAAATTATTAGACCTTGAATAATGCAAAAGTAAGAAGCTGAAAGTGAGGTATAATTCTATAAAAATGCGCCAAGACCATATATTAGAATATTAGAATTATAAATTAAAAATTGTCTGTGACTTGAAGTGAAAATAAACCTAATTTCTCTTTTCTATTAGACACAGCTTTTTCTCAGCTTCTAAACTTTTGTCAGGGATCTTGCTGCTCATACAACCTTAAACATTGTACATAGACTTGTCCAATATTTTATAAGAACGCTTTTCTTCGCGTCCCTAAAGGAATGTTACCAACAACTGGGATGATGCACGCCTCCGCAATAAAAATTTACACACTTCTAGCGAGACAATGGCGCGACGCGTAACATGCCTGTTTGCGCAAGTATTTCGAACGAAACGTTGGTAACCACTGTCAGGAGAGCAGTGGTTCGCGGGAGGCTTACTTCCATCTTATTTGAAATTCTTCTCGCGTCACCGTTGCCTACCAGCCGTGGCAATTTTATCCGCAAATAAATAAGAACGTCTATCCGTTCCTGTCTGTGCCCTCGTCCCGTTTCACCGCCACGACGACTGCCTCACGTACACCTGCGCGCAGGATTTTCCGCGTCTCCTCGCGAGGATGTCCCGATCGCCTACGAGACGCGACGGTTAAATTTACTGTGATTGCTTTTGTAACGGTCGAAAATCGGATTTTCGGGTGATTTCCAATGGCACGTTTTGCGTCGCGTCGCGCGCCGCCCCGTTCCGATACTCCGTGGGATTCCACGGAAAGGAGAACAGCTGTTTTATTGATGCGACCGAGCATCGGTTTGCTCGAATTAACGACCGTCCCCCTTCGATGGAACATTTATTTTTGTAACGGTGATTTTTATGGCCGGTTTCGCGATGTTTATGGACTCGAGAAAAGATGTAACGCGGATATATGTTATACGACGCTCCCGCCTGGTATCGGCCGAGTTACGCTCGACGACGAAATTATTGAAATCAGGTAAAAAAAGAAAACAATTCACCGCTACTCCTGTGCTTATACAGTTTGCGAACATTTCATGTATATTCAAGAATGTTAATTGGTCTCCGTCATTTACGTGGCAATTGAAAATTAAGAGTCCAGAAATGCTGAATTCCTTGAATTTTAAGTCCCGCGCGACACGACTTTGTACAGCATAGAAAACTTCCACTCGTTCCTTAGCGATTCTAAATGTATTTTAATACTCTGAGGGACGCGCCGAATGTAACGTCCTCGTCTGCTAATTTGAATTCTATAAAATAACATGAAACTCTCCGCGGATGAATTTCGTAGCTAATTAAATTAACAAATTTCGAAATTAAATTAACAATTTCCACGCGTTTGGAAAATTCTGAATTTTTCAGACTCGCAGAGTTCGAGAGCCACTTTTTGTTTAATGATTGATAATTATTCCCGTCGAACAGCGACGGTTGCAACAACAACCATTAATCTGTTCGATCCGATCACGGGGACGATCATGTTTCTTGCATCCGATTGCTTTTGGCGACTGTCTGCCCGAGTCGTATCGAAATTGTTAACACAGAGTAGCTGGTAGTTTCGCCGGAACTTGCAAAATTTATCGCGATTCCGTTGCTACGTGATCGCGCGAACTCTCGATCACGAGCGCATCGTCTCCGGGGACGTTCTCCGCCCCGTTTGAACTCCGGCAGACGTTCGTAATTCGATGTATCATACGTGGAACGACGTCGACGAGGGGGGCCGGGGGGCACGGGCGGCAAAGGCAAGCGAAGAACGGACGCACCTCCTGAATTTTAAATACGCGCATCGCGTTACGTTTGCACTAGTGAGTCAGAAAATATGCTGTTTACAACAAGGTGCACGTCCTTTCCTCTGCCGGGGACCGCATGCAGAGTCTATGCACAAAGCGAGAACGGAATGCGTCGCTGCACGAGAAACTGACTCTCGTTTTTATCGTTCCTGCGTGCCTTACTCTCGAGACTTCGCTCATAAATTCATAAATCTACTCATGTCCTATCGCTAAAATCATTATAATTTATCTTCTGGCACTTGCAATTATAAATTACGTCTGTTTCCAATGAAAAAATTATTAGTGTCTTAGTTTAATTAATTTAGGGGATCTTCTTTTATCTTTGAAAGGTCATTTTAATTATTAATTCGTACGATTCAAGAAGAGCTCGTCCATGACATACTGACCATTGCGGCGACCTTCCGATCTCTATTCGTAGACCATCGGTGACATTTAAACAACGATCAACAAAACTGGAATCGACTGGCACATGTATGCAATTGCTGGAAGTGGAAAATATCTATCTAGTTCTTCAATTATTTATCATCTGCCATGCGACGCGACGATATTTCTACGCTTCGGACCGGCTTTAAATACATACCCCGTTGTCGATTTTCAAGGGCAACCGCTACGGAGGCTTGAAATTTTTATATTTTGCCAATACGAAGCCGACGAGTCATGAATAAATGGTCCCACAATCGTCTGTTTCAGAAAGAAATATGAACTAGCCAATTTTTATTCAATCTGTCACTTAAAACGTCGTTCATATTCGATTATTAACCCAAAGCGTTTGCGAATATTTCTATACAAGCTGATTATGCGAAAGTTGCAGAGATTGACAAGTCAGGAATAAATCGTCCCACAATCGTCTATTTCAGAAAGAAATATAAGCTATCCAATTTTTATTCAATCTGTCACATGAAAACGTCGTTCATATTAGATTTCGCACGAATTATTACTAATTTCAAATATTTTTCTACAAGCTGATTATGCGAAAATTGCAGAAGCTGACGTCATGAATAAATGGTCCCATAATCGTCTGCTTCAGAAAGAAATATGAGCTAGCTAATTTTTATTCACTCTGTCACCGAACATGTTCACATTCGAAAATATTTGCAAATATTTTTATGCACGGTGATTATGCGAAAGTTGCAGAATACTTAATATAGCGCGCGTTGGGGAGTGAACGGAACTTGGTACCGTCCGGCGGACAGCGCGTCCCGGTGCGAATGATAGAGCAACGAATTCGAAGAAATTAGAATTTTGAATTATTCACCGGGCCGCGCAATAACGCCGCGATCAGATTTATGGATTCAATTTGAACAACACTAGGGGAGGTTTACGTGGCCGCGTCGCCCCTCCGCTAGTTTGTAACTTTGTATGCTGCGAGCGCAGCTTTGAACTGCTAAAATCACGCTGGCCCCGAGTATCGTGACCTTATTTTTCCCTCAGCCCCGGTAATTCAAACTTCTCCGTCCGCGGGTGAATGTCAGTTATTTTTTGCGTCACTCGACCAGAAAACATTTTTCCCCGAACGGAGTTCTGCATAAACCCGAACGAGAAATGTTCGATTTCAATGCGCGCGCGCGCGCCTGTTCACGAATCCCGCCGAGCCGTTTAAGCGAAAATCGGCTAACGTCCCGTTTAATAATAAACGAATTCGATAACAATAGACGCGGCGCCGACGTTACTTCGACCCTCTTCTAAACGATAAATGCCCGTAAAGAAGGGTCGTTAATTAAGATAAACCTTTATTTATAGATTACGATTACCCTCGTTTCTGTGGAAGAAGGCCAAAGCGGTTGTTGAACGACGCTTACAAGGGATACTTATTTTAACCCGCAGAACCTAGCAAGTTAACCAAGTTAGCCGACTGGTTCATTCGCACGCTTTCGAAGGATTTTTCTTTTTTGCATAACTTTCTTTGTAGTTAGCCTGGCGATCGCGTAGTTCTATTTATAGAAGTCGATCGGCTTGATTGACGTTCTCTTGTTCTGCGACGATCAATTTCAAAAAGTTATAATCACGGTCTCGGGAAAATAAGAGAAAATTAATAACGCGAAGATGAAAGGCTGAGCAACACGTTTCTCATTGATATCCCAGATCATAAAGAGGACCCCACCTTTCAGACTCTCCCGAGGGATCGGAACGCGAGTGCAATTTTACGTGTCACAACGTCGCTCATTAAATTCGATGAGGATTAACGATTTCGCGTGAGTTGACGGGAACAAAGACAAGGACGTGATGACGCGGCGGACACATGGTAAAAGCTAATCAACGCGCGTAATTAGCCGGACATTTTCGGACGGGAAATACGCCGCGGTGTAACGCGGAGGCGGTCACCGGCGGAATCGTTCCTCCAGACGCGTCGTTCGTTTCTGCTGGCCGGATAATGAGATGCAGCGGCCGCGCCTAGCAGTGTCGTACCAGCGTTAAATCAATATTTTCCAATCGGGGAACAATGCCCGTCCGACGAACAATGATATGCAACAAGTACGCCGCCGCGGTGTGTCCAAGTGCGCGCATATAAATAGCCTCATTAATTAATCGACCGTTTGTCCGCGGTGATTAGTAGAAGTCGAATTGAAAATTCGCGTCGTCGTCGTCGGTTCGCCGCGCGCCGCGACGCCCGACTGCCCGGCCGCCGGGATTCAATAGTAACCGTGAATAGGCCGTCGTACGAGCATTTTTTTTTCCCCCTCGCTTTTTAATGGACCCGCTATTGTTCGAGCTTCCCGTAACCTCGTTACACGCGTCTCCTTCCCCCGGACACGCTCGCTTCCGCTTCCCGAACACCGGCTTTAATACCCACTGTTTCGGCCTTTAATCATTGGTTATGAAGAACGTTGATTGCGATAAATTCCAAATTAGACAGATTATCAAAGGGATTGCGAATTAATCTGAATACGTATAANTGCCGAACTGTTGAAGTTAAATTTTGATCGCCACGTTTACTTGTTAACAGACTGTACGTTTCTCTTCGCTTTTTTTTATCCCAAATTGATAGTTTTCATCCAATCAAAAATATACTAATTCATTGTTCAATAAAACAAGAATAGAACACTGTGTTAAAATTTCATGTCAATCGGATAATTAGTCTTTGAGTTAGGACTGCAGCAAATTTTAAAGATTGAAGTTTTAATGCTCTCTTTAGAAATCCGACCTTGAAATTTGAATATGATATTCCTGAAGCTATAAAATTCCAAAAAATGTAAAACCAAATTAATGTT
>SMSR01011805.1:17319-32815 GCA_019453355.1 Ceratina japonica | reverse complement strand
TATACTGATTCATTTTTCACAGTCAATGCTGTAACAGAATTATAATTTTAATGCTATCATCGATTAAAATTCATCTTGCATAAAATATCGATTCATTAAGATTGGAGAGCATTCCTCGTTCCATAGTCGTAACACGTAATTAAACCGGGATCGAACTTTTCGCCATTCAGTACATTCCCTAAGAAGAATCCACGTTTTACTATCGGACGGAATTGAATCAATTTGTTAATGAGCGGCGAGGATCGCAGCGAGTCAAAAGGGCAGCAACGAGGGATCGCGAGAGACGAGCTCCCGGGAGGGATAGCTGCGGAGGATATCGTCAATTATCCGCAAAGGTTATTCGTTTTCATCGACTGGAATAATTCCTGGGAGTCGTTCGAACGGAATTCCCGTCGAAGCGAAACTTCGTCTCGGAACGCTATTACTCCGTCTTGAAAATCAAATATATTTTTCCATTACCCCGGCATCGCTCTACGATATATAGATGTTTATTATTCCAATACCCTCTCCCATGAAAATTCCCATCGCGTGTTGCATCTTCATTTCGCTCGAGGGTGAACGAGACGATATATAACAACGACCCGTTGTTTAACCGTTGCTAATTATAATAACAAATTCCAGTGACTTGCACGTGCATAAATAATAAATATGTACACACCTTTATATTTTACTTCATTGTACCGGGAGATTAAACATACGATTCATGTAAATTTACCAGTGAAATAATATCGAATTTTATGCCGAATGCNGAACAAACACGGGATGTACTAACAATAAGAGAGAGAAACTGAAAAGGGACTGAATACTTCCTTATTAAAAAGATAGAAACAGTGTCTTACAAGTTAAAAAGTTATATAGTAATTTTTATATTTGCAAGAAAGACATTGTGCGTAGTTTCCTGAAATGCATTAGAAATCATAACACGTTGCACTGGGACTGTACGTATGATTATACCCACTGGTGTAATATGAAGCACTGATTATGTGACAAACATATGACAAAGTGATTTGCATCGGCTTCATGATACGACTGTGTCAACTGGTTTAATAATAATTTCAGCAACAGTAATTGCGCGTCAAATTTGCAATAGCCACGCGCAGTACGCAAGCTATCGAATTTCCAGTGGCAATTCTCTGATATTACACTACGAATTGCGTTATCTCGTTGATTCGATAAAAATGTTCTCTTGAATTCGCACATCCTCCATCCGTTACAAATTCCTGAACTATTACACATTTCTCAATTGATTGGTGACAATTTCTAGATTCTATTCGACAATACTTGAACTTTTTAGTAAACGCGTCGAGGAGATATTATTAGAATGACAGTGATCGCTGAGACATCGAATGTGGCCTAATGAGGCAATCGCTCTTTTCTGTGGGATTAGACAGAAATTATATGGGACCTTTCTTGTATCTGGAATTATAATTTTCTTTGAAACATTTTTCGCTTGGATGAAGAAAAAGGTTTTGCAATAAACAATTTTATGTATTAATTAATCATTGACGCTAGTAAAAAGATTTTTATACAAAAGTTGTAGGCACTGGTGTCCCCTATAAGAAAAGTTCTATTCATATTTTTCTAACTCTGGTATTTAATGAGTTAAATATGATTAATCGACATTTGAAGGTACTGACAAAATCCGGTCGTTTCTCCATCGAAACAATAAACTTTTGGCAAGAAATTTGAAGCTTGGTTCACATATCATAGAGAGAACATTTAGGGGGTCCACGATCCATAACAAAACGCAGTTAACGCGCGGTACCATGCACCGTTTGTTACAACGAAGTTGTATCGCTTCTAAGCGAGACAGCTTGTGATCACCGTGTCGCCGTAGCTCGTACGGAACCATGATACAATCTTCGCGATCATGGAACGCGTTCGCGTTTCAGCCGGATGGAATTTCCAGCGCGCGCGTTGCCCTACGACGAGAACGATGTTCACAGCTAGCCGACTCTTACGACTCCCAGTACTCGGTAATGCGGTTACCCGCGCCCCGATTTTCCGCCACCCCGCTGCAGCAGATAAGTTTCAGAATGTTCCCTCCGCCGCGTTTAACATTAACGCTATTTTGCTTACTCGCGAATTTTCTATTCACGCTTATGTTCAGACTTTCTATCTTGAGTACCACACGGTGTCTGTGATAACTTTTGCTGCTCGAATTCGTAATAACAGATTCAAAGAATTATGTAGAATTAATTCAGTTTGGATTACTGAAAATTTTGGTTGTACGAGTCTAAGATATCTGCCAAAAATTTAAGACACGTACATCTAGTAACTATTAAAGTCTCAATGTTTCCACATTGTTTTTATGTAAGGGTTCATACAACGTTAACTACTTATGAAACATTGTACGAAAATTTCACATGGTCTTTTGTTCCTATTGAAGTGAGATAAACTGCAGGTATTTAATTACCGAATTGTTGCAATCCGAGCTGGAATAGGAGGATTAATTTTAATTTGTCCCATTTCTATTCTACGCCTCAATTGCGGTTGGCAATTATGCACGATTATACGAAGAAAATTATGTATAGTTACAGGTGGACATGTGTCCTCTGTACATTTTCTAGAGGCTCAATTATGTTAAATTATCATTTCTAAATATGCATAATCGAAAATATAATCGATGTCAAAATTTATTGCTAATTATTCTCTCTGTTTCTGTTCNATTTTTCTAACTCTGGTATTTAATGAGTTAAATATGATTAATCGACATTTTAAGGTACTGACAAAATCCGGTCGTTTCTCCATCGAAACAATAAACTTTTGGCAAGAAATTTGAAGCTTGGTTCACATATCATAGAGAAAACATTTAGGGGGTCCACGATCCATAACGAAACGCAGTTAACGCGCGGTACCATGCACCGTTTGTTACAACGAAGTTGTATCGCTTCTAAGCGAGACAGCTTGTGATCACCGTGTCGCCGTAGCTCGTACGGAACCATGATACAATCTTCGCGATCATGGAACGCGTTCGCGTTTCAGCCGGATGGAATTTCCAGCGCGCGCGTTGCCCTACGACGAGAACGATGTTCACAGCTAGCCGACTCTTACGACTCCCAGTACTCGGTAATGCGGTTACCCGCGCCCCGATTTTCCGCCACCCCGCTGCAGCAGATAAGTTTCAGAATGTTCCCTCCGCCGCGTTTAACATTAACGCTATTTTGCTTACTCGCGAATTTTCTATTCACGCTTATGTTCAGACTTTCT
This sequence comes from Ceratina japonica, assembly GCA_019453355.1. Classification (NCBI taxonomy): domain Eukaryota; kingdom Metazoa; phylum Arthropoda; class Insecta; order Hymenoptera; family Apidae; genus Ceratina; species Ceratina japonica. The sequence continues at coordinate 29,605 of SMSR01011805.1, read as the reverse complement.
ATCTTGAGTACCACACGGTGTCTGTGATAACTTTTGCTGCTCGAATTCGTAATAACAGATTCAAAGAATTATGTAGAATTAATTCAGTTTGGATTACTGAAAATTTTGGTTGTACGAGTCTAAGATATCTGCCAAAAATTTAAGACACGTACATCTAGTAACTATTAAAGTCTCAATGTTTCCACATTGTTTTTATGTAAGGGTTCATACAACGTTAACTACTTATGAAACATTGTACGAAAATTTCACATGGTCTTTTGTTCCTATTGAAGTGAGATAAACTGCAGGTATTTAATTACCGAATTGTTGCAATCCGAGCTGGAATAGGAGGATTAATTTTAATTTGTCCCATTTCTATTCTACGCCTCAATTGCGGTTGGCAATTATGCACGATTATACGAAGAAAATTATGTATAGTTACAGGTGGACATGTGTCCTCTGTACATTTTCTAGAGGCTCAATTATGTTAAATTATCATTTCTAAATATGCATAATCGAAAATATAATCGATGTCAAAATTTATTGCTAATTATTCTCTCTGTTTCTGTTCACTGATAAGATCCCGTGAATCCTGCGCAAATATTTGCATTTTTAAGATGATTGAACTGTCTGCGAATGAAGAGTATAAGACAAAAGGGAAGCTGGGGACGATAAAAAATGAGAATCAGGAGGGAAGAATTCGGTGCATTAAGAAGTCAGCAGTGAAGGTATTTAAAGAAATAAACAACTCCGTTCCAGGAATTTCCATTTGAAAGTTCCAGACAAGCGGCGGAAACGAATTAAAAAATCAAATGGTTAAACGTCAGGTCAAACTCGCTTCCGCATAAAAAGAAAACCAAAGAGAGAACTTCGCAGTATATATACAGTTGGAAAGGTAAAGAGTTGCCGAAATAATTATGCTGCCATCAACGTTTGTTTGTTTGTTTGTTTTTTTGTTAAATAAAATGCAGCATGTTTCGAATAATTGCTTCGTTATTTTCCAGTTGCATATTCTGGGCATCTGTTTTATTCTATTTCCACGTGAACCTACGCGTGTTTATCGAATAAAATCTGGCTTCATATACACTTGATACGCGTTAATTATTTATTTTATAGAAACAAACACCTGTCTCTCCGGATAATTTAAATACGTGTTTTTCGTGCGGCGTACGCCAGCAAATTTTTCGAATCCGCATTGTAGTTTATTAACCGGATTCGCCCGGTTCATTTATATTTAAATCTTTTTGTCGAAATCTTTTTATTCCCGGCCAATTTTCGTTCACGGTGAATCGCGCGCCGACTTTACCACTATGCGTATTTTTATACCCCTATTTTGAGCGCGCACCGATTTGTATATCGCACTTTCAATCGGACCGGGTCGTGTTTTTCTTACCATCAATTCGGTCGAGAGCCGAGGGTAAACGGTTTCGCGGTCGAGATTACATCCTGAACTTCAACAAACTTCCTCCTAATAACGCAATAGTTAACTAAATCCTGTAATGCCGGCGCACTAGCTGTTTGCTCTGCGGGAAATTGTCTAGGGATGTATTCTAATTTCTGAATGGCCAAACATACGACGATGAATCAAATTTTAGTCGCAATAAACTAAATTAGATGAACGATTATTTTATTATTATTGTTATTGTTATTTAGGAACGGAGAAGAGCTGAAATAAATTCTCTCTTAGCTCAGCGGAGTGGTTCGCTACTTTTTGACTTCGATACTTAACGGTAAGGGGGAGGAAGAAAGAGAGAGAGACCAGGTTAGCAGCTTTTATCGTCCGTTTAACGACTCACCCGAATGAGCTTAGGTTTATCTAGCGACTTTATATTGCTTCTTTCCCGTTTCCCCATTGAGTGCAATACGAGGTTAAGAGATTATTGGACGACATCACTCCGGGAAAATTACTGAAACGCCCCGTTGAACCGACGCTCGCTCGAAATTCTAATAACGTCGTTGATTAAACAATTCCTCATCGGAAGTCCTCGTACCTCCTTCTGCAATTCTACACACGTATTTAACATCAGAACTAGTCGACTTTTATGTACTTGAGTCAATAAAAAAAATTAGAAGTTCGACGATGGATAATTTTTAGCAAATATACTTTTATTCAATAAAATTGCGATACGAATTTGAAAGGAATTATTTTCGTCGCAAGTGAATCCGAAATAGCGGTTGATCTTATTCGGCGAGGGAGTCGAAAGCGTTTTAGCACTCGCGGACAGTTTATCGCGGACTCTCGCGTCGCTCGACGGAGATCGATTAATTCATTTTAGTGACGATTACGAACAATCGGATTAATTTGGCCGGCCGACGGAGCAGGACGGCGGGCATTGGCACCGGCGCGATACGTCAAACGAGCTGAATATCGAATGGTACCGCGGCAAACCCGTTTTTAATTTCTAATTATCCGTTACCCCGTCCGCGGATCGCGCACGGTTCCGTGAATTATGAAAATATCGAAATTCGATAGAGGCGCGCTGTTCGTAACAAGAGGAAAATATGCCGTGCCAATTGATACCCCAATTTCATTACTTTTCTTCAAAGCGGAATTGTCACCCAGCTAGTTCCCGAATACACGTGTTACCAATATTGGGCTACAAGCATGTGACTTCATTGTTTATTGTTATATACAACCATTTGTTAATGAAACTTCAATTATTCTAGTAATTCTAAAAAATTACGATAATTCTAGTAATTCTGAAAATTCAAGTAACGTTAGTAACTTGAAGATAATTTTTGAGATGAAACTTCTAATACATCGTTTGAAAAAAAGAATGTTTAATCAATTTACATTTTTAATCCTTCGTGACGTCGCGTTACGGTTTAATATATCAAATTCTCAGGGCGAGAAGTCGACGGAGTGATTCATCGTTGTACTTCGTGTTTACTGAAATTGAATTTTGGCGTGCGTGTCTTTCTTTCGCGAAGACGTATAAATTTCACAGCGACAAATGGTACCGCTGGGGCCGGAAGGGTTGAACTGGCTTAGGAAAGTGAAACAAAAGGGAGACGGAAAGAATACCGAGTCGCGAAGAAGGAATCCCAACTGTTCACAATAATGCTGAGAATCTTTCGGAATCTTTCTGGCTTGCTTCACAAAAACGGAGCTACTTTAATTAAGATGTTCACCGTATATGAGCTACTCTAGAGCATGCTATAAAAGGTTTCGTTTATAAAATACTGAATAAACAACTGAATAATTGAGAAAAAGCAAAATTACTTAAGAACTTTAATTGAGACGTTTACGATATATGTATGTGTTATTTTAGAGCATGATCAAAGATTTTATTAATGACATACTTATTACAGTAAATAACTGAATAAATGAGAAAACTGGGAATACTTTAATTAAAATGTTTGTCGTTCATGTGTTACTTTAGAGCATGATAAAAAAGATTTTATTAATAACGTACTGAATGGAGTAAATAACTGAATAATTGCGGGAAAAATGGAAATTCTTTAATTAAAATGTTTACGATATACGTGTTATTTTAGAGCATGATACAAAAGATTTTATTAATGACATACTGAATAGAGTAAACAACTGAATAATTAAGAAACAAGAAAATACTTACGTCCACTACGTATATGTGTTACTATAGAGCATGACACAAAAGATTGTGACTATAGAACATACTATACAAATTCTTATTAATAAAACACTGAATAGAATAAATAACATTTTTTGTTTCAACGCCTCTATGTTTGTTTGTTTATTTATTTTAATACGGGATTCTGTTTGACACACATATTCGCCAGTTTTTTCACTCGTGTCACATTTGAATAAATTTTTTTCCGCCCTAGTGGTTAAAAACTCCGTGATAATACAATCGTAAAAGCCGCGGACGCCTATATTTCTATCTGTCACGGGTGTCGTTCAATTTAACGCGTTGATTTGTTCACCTTCGACCACCTCTTTAAACACCGAGTGCCTGTTTCATTTTTTTCTCCCCGCGAGCATTTAACTAACAATGAATCCCGCGCGGGGATATTTGACGTTTGAAATATAAACAACCCAACGCCTCGGCGTAAAATCGATTAACGAGATACGTGAACTTTGGAAATTAAGAACGCTGCGACGACGCTCCTCTTTCTCTGGGACGCCCTCAGCTTTCTTTGGCTCCCGAGGAAGGACAGTCTCATTTCACAAAATGAAGTTCCAAATACGAAAGTTCGCAGGGACCGTAAGAAACACTTCGTAATATAACTTCATTTTCCCTGTGCATCTAAGCCGGCGCGCCGCGCAACTTTCGTCCCCCATTTTCCAAAAACTTTCCAGATCCGATCTAATTTTTCGGCCGGAAGTTCATGAAACAATCATTCCCAGGTAACGAGAAGCGTACACATAAATATTCTCGAAAATTTCGTTACATTCCGCTTCTTATCCTGTTTCCGAGTAAACATTTATTTACTCGGAACTTCGTCTGATGACTCGAAACAGTATCACCGGCAAAAATACTCGCAAAAACCTGCGGAGTAGAGGAATCGCCTTACTCAGTGGAAAGGACGCCAATAAAATGGCACGCGACAAAAGTTGCAGTACTTTTCCTGGTGCGAGCAAAAAAAAACGAAGACACGGATAGAAATAGCGTTGGAAAACCGGCGACAGCGAAAACGGTGTTACGAACACCGGTTTGGACGGAGGAAAAGAGAAGTTAGGGGGTACAGAGAGCGGAGTCGGAATAACGAAAATGAGATACAGAGACAGGGAGGAAAGATGCGTGAGGGGCGGCCTAGACGCGAGAGGAAAAAAGAGAGGCTTGTATGTACGCTCGCGAGCGTGTAGACGCTAAACAATGGCGTCGGAAAATGGGCTGGCGTGTTGTCACGCGTCGAGACGTCTCCTGTCTTAACAAGAAGATGGAGAAAGCGAAAGCCAGGGGAAAGTGTCGAGAAATGTTAATCACCGCGTTCATCTTCTCGTTATTATTAACGAGTCACTTAGCCTTCGTTAGTACGTCATTACTTGCATTACAATGAATATTAACAATTCGATGATAAATTTTAAAAACATTTTATCCATAATTTACACAAAACTCCAGATTGAAAATTAACAAGGAAACTCTATGTACTCTGTGTGTGAAATTAACGAAACTCGTTGCGGTCGGAATACCTGCGGCATTCACGCGGGGGAAATGGACGTCGATTCTATTTGAAGAACTTATTGCCGTGGCCAACGTATTACACGGAATATTTGCAAGAGCGAAAACAAAGCGGGATACCGGGTTTTGGCAAACAGAAGATGGGAAAAAACAAATCCGGTCCCTTCGCGCTCTGTTCGCCGGAACGTGTAGCGGTAACACAATAGCAGGTCCTCGCGGGAATTTCTGCGAGGAGACACGTAATCACATCGAAAAAATTACTGAAGAGCAAGCGCTTTGAGGTTAATTTCCTACACGCAGGATTATTTAACATGATTTCGCAATGCAATCTGTTTTTTTTTTTTGCATTTCTTTGAAACAATTAATAAAAATAGAAGAAATACTGAAAGGATCCTCACTGTATGTATAGTTTTAGACGGTACTGTACCCGATGCAATTGCATCTGACTAAAATCGAATTTGCATCGTTCCTATTTTGCGGCAAAATACCTGCTCGATGTCCGAGGCGTTTATCCAACGTCCGTGGAGCCTGCATGCAGTTTTCCATTAGCGGTTCAACACAGTAATGTGCGTAGGAGGGCGCATACAACGGCGACCGATCGGCGAGCACGACGGTGTACGAATCTCTACATTCACTTTTACACGCGCATTAACAAAACGTGACAAGTCCGCTGCGCAAACATAGAACGCGCTCCGCTTATAGAGATCGTCCTAACAAGAAGTACAACTACATACAAGATGATTAAAAAATGATGAAACATATATAGAAATTTAATATTAGAGACGCATCATGTTGAAATACCGAGGAAGTTTTCTAAAACTTGTAAATATTTGTCTATCCATAGATCTGAACGTTTACAGAGAATTTATATTGAGGTGCACGAGTCAAACATCTTTAAACAGATTATATTAAACCGCGGAAAGACTTTCTAGTGCGTCGCGCGGCTGCAAACACGGGCAGGTAAATGTTGCATACAGGGCTGTGTAAACGCGTAACCGTACGTAATCTCTTTACGGCGAATCCATACATTCACACGCGCCGGAACATACGCGCGCACCTGCGTATTTCATGTACGCGCGCGTACGAATCGGCCCGCATAAATTCATACACACATATCCGCGAACGACGCGTAAATACATATACACCGGGACGCATGCATATGCATGTACATATAAATTCATGTAACATGCTCGCGGGCCTACACGCCAGTGGACGACGTCGCATGCCACTGGGCCGTACATTGTATTTTCTAAACAATTCCAGGGAAAAATGATGATTCTAAGAGATACGATTATGAAATAATTAATATATAATAATGATTGATGGATTAGAATTTATATAAAGTTAATTGTGATTGTATGATGCTTAGATCACAATTGTATATGTATAGCATGATTAATTTTGATTGAATAGCATGATTAAATTTGATTAAGGTCGTTTTGAATATTCTATAGAGTTCAGTTTTTTTGCAATTTAATGTCGACTTGTATTTTGATTTGATCCTCAATTATAATTTTATCGATATAACAAAATTTTCTATTCTTATTATTTTTCATAAAAAAAAATTGAAAAACAATACATGATGTAATGTTAAGTTACCGAAATGAAGGGAGAAATACTGTGAGGCTATGTGCTATGATTTAGAGAATGATACCGATAGAACCGATACCAAGAGGAGTTTGTATCGCAGGTAAAAAGCGAAATCGATTATCACATAACTTAGAGAAGACCGGACCGGGCGTAAATGTACATGAGGTCTGGATGTTAGGGCGCGGCAGGCGGACAGGCAAGGGTTGGAGTACAGGCGAGCGAGCGAGCCAGCGAGCGAGCCAGCGAGTGAGTGAGTGAGTGAGTGGGTGGGTGGCAGCCAGCATAGCAGCGTGGGTGAATTGAGCCGATCTGCATAGGCATGCTATCGGGCCGCGTGGTGCGGTCGCCTTGTTTGCGATTGGCTCGTTGACTTAAGCCGATGATGCACGGCTTCTGACTGTGCGTTGAATATAAATCCTGGGGCTCCGGGCTCTGGCGAACGTTAGCCCGCGTCGAATAAATCTGATCGCGACCGGATAACGTCCGTGAACGAACTTCCTGCCGCGCGCGACGGTTTAATGCAGCTCAGATGGCCGGATCCCGAGATCGAGTCGGTTCGACGTGGAATGCGAATCAACCCCCTTCGGCCCAACCGCCCTCCTCCTCCCCGTCTCCGCGAAGATTGACGGACCCGGTATCGGTGCCTGCATTTCAAGGGAAATATGCATACGTTGATTTTTTACCGGAATCGGTTGACATAACTCGTTAACAGGTCGAATTTTGTGTCTTGACCAAAGAACAGGTTCTATTAATTATTTGTTTATTTTATTTATTAGGATTTACCTTTNGGATTAATTTAATGATTTGACCCTTAAGTTTTTAGGATTCTTTGTATTTTTTATTTTTCCAGCGAGTAGCATTAAAGTAGCATACCTCATTTCGGGCGTGGAAAAGGTTACAGAGCCCGAATCAAATTACAAACAGATAATTGAAAGGGAATTCGATTAACCGAAACACAAATGGAAGTGCAACGTTCGCGAATTCGAAAAACGGAATAATCCCGCGCGTCGCGTTCGTTTGTTTGTTTGTTATTTGTCCGGGTGTTTGTTCGGGCAGGTATTGAAAATTATTATGAAACAGAAAAAACAAGTTGTGTAAAATATAACCGAATGATGAATGCCCGAGAGCAGTGAAGCTCTTCGAATTAAATTGACACGAAATGAGAGACACGCAGATTGAATTGTAAAAAACAAGAGTAATTAAATAATCGACACTCGAGTCAAGTGTTTGTTCGTAAAAGATGAGGCGACCATATTGTATACGTGCGTTCGGGCTTGTGAACCGATCGAAGCGTGGCCGATAACGATTACCGGGGGAGGAAAACTTCCGATCAACGAAGTTCCCAACGTTTCTGCCCGTTAATATTATTACATTAATTAAACAGTTTTCAAAGGGCTCGATATTTTGCAGATTTACAAGTCCCGAATTCAATTACGAAAGTTTGATACATAATAGAAGTCTGATGACGCGCCGAGGGAGCTCCGAACTAACACAATTACTAAATCCGAGAATTAGCATAACGGATGCATTTGAATTTCTAATTTTCTACCCGGCCGGAATCGTCTTAACATTCTTTGATTACTTTAATTACCAAGACTGTTTACCAACTTATTCGATTGTATTTCTTCAAACAGGTTAAACACCAGGCAGCAAGACTATATTCTATTACGAAGAGAGAGAGAGAGAGAGAGAGTCATTCGCGTGGGTGACTGTACGTTGGAAAAAAGTATTACGCCGCCTTTAATGAAACGTGTCGCAATGTTACGGAAGTATGGCCGAGTAATATAACGAGATGTAATATTCATGACGGCCGTCAGGCCGGACACAAAGAGGGTTGTTGTCCTGAGGTCCGCGGCAGGGTTCGAAGGGGTGCAGACTCAAGGAAGATGGGTTGATGGCTCTTGACTAGCCTCTACAAGATACTCTTCGTCTCGTTACTATCCTCCTCGCTAAATATGCAATTCGGTGGTTCTAACCCCCTTTCGGCTTGTCACGCCCTAGCAACTTCTATTGTTGCGCAACCCTTTTGCATCATGACTTAGAAATAAGAAAAGTGTATCATTATAGTCGTTCTCATAATTCAATAACTCAATATATCTTCAAATCTCATTCTACACTTCACAAGAGAGACTATTGCATTTTTCATATACTATAAAATTCACAGTTTCACGTTCAAATTCGATATGAACGAAATTCCTATCGATTTGTATTATTAAATAAATGACCCCTCGATAATTTCTGTATTTATTAATTCAGTTAACAGTGCAAACATTCGTGCGAGCGAGGGAAATCAAGAATAACACGATAACTTGTTAGAGGTAACTGGGGAGTCGCGATTATTCGTTTCGGTTTCCGGTTTCGTCTAATCCTTCGCCAACCGCTACTCGGCGAGCCTCCAAAGATCTCTTCGTTCCTTTCCAGTGTTTGCCGACCATTCACTTAGAACCGTGGACCTCGGCGTACTTCATCTTGCCCGTTCTCCACGTCGAGTTCTCTTCCCATGCTGTATGTTTTCTCCCGCCACCGGTTCCATCTCTCCACCCTATTTCCCTTTATCTCGCGCTCCTCTCCCCCATTCAGAGCGAGGATACGTCACCGGGTTACTAGTTCTATGAGCCAAACTTTGGTTACCATTGAATCGTGNTCGAAGGGTGAGCTTTCACGAGGGCGACACTGTCGAGGGTGTCGCAGTGCCGTAAGCCCCGTCCACCCTGGCTCACCGAGAGGATGAAATTCTAATAGTCTCGGCGGGGATTAGTTTGGAGACATCAAAAACTTATTCCAAAACTAATTTTACAGAATGCAAACGCCCTAGGTTTATTAATAATCTACTGCTTCGTCCAATCTAAGATTCTTTGGGTCTTTTCTAATATTACATCTTTAAACCTTTGATATGTTTAATTTAATTAAGAACTTAAATGTATTTTTGTACATTTATTTAATACAATTATATTTCCTAATTATCACTTGTGTAAAATTTAAAAATTGTATAGATTCGTGTTATTTTTTTTTAATGTACTCATTAGTTAGACTGCAGATGTCATTCATGGGAATTTTCAATAATTTAAAGAGATACAATATTTAGTAATAAATAGAAAAAAACGAATATTTATATATGCACTTCATTTCTAAAAATAGAAATTTGCATAAACGTCCACATTTTAATAATGACTGTAAGATACTTCAATTGAATGAAAGTCTAATCTGCTATTAGAAAACTTTTAGCAGGGACTATTATTAGATTAAAACCGCGTTCCTTCGAAATCAGCGTTTGAGACGGTGCCGTGGGCAATCGGCGCTGATTGGCATAGGAACGTACAAAGGCGAGACTGCAAACAATAAGGGTAAATCGCGCGAGTTGCCGGGAATTGCCGGCGTTATAGCAACCGCGCCCGTGTAACCGTTAAGACAACCCGTAATCGTCAGGCTAAATCAATAATCGTGGCCTGTTAGTCTCCTTTAATTTACCGTGTAACCGAATTAGAACCAGAAAGGGGTAAGAGGCTGCCACGACGCAACGCAGTGTTAGCGGAATCGCAATAAGGGGGAGCGCACCCCCGTTTGATTTCGATAACATCTACGGTGAATTTAAAGAAACATTTTGATAGAGTTCGTACGTGGAAAGGTAATCAATACTCATTTATTAAAAACAAATATTAGTCGACGTTTAATTAAAAAACAGTTATTTAATGAAAAGGTATCTCTTCGAGAATACAAGATATAATTTGCGAGAACGTCAAAAGTCAATATTGCTGAATCCATGCTCCAATTTCAACGATAATCAATCAATATGAGAATTTAATGGGAAAAATATTTTCATCGAGAAATGTTCGCCTTTTACTATAAATTCTCATAAAGAATTTCAACAAGCAAAGGCAGATTATTTACTATAATTTATCTTCGTTAAACATGAGACTATTATTTTAATGTGTGTTCCCTGAACAAACGATTGCTTAACATTTTCGTTGTAATTTAAAGGTGCGAGGGTGAAGATTAACTACTAACTTCACAGCTCTAATTCTCGAATACGATTATTGTCCGATGTTGACGTATTTGGCGATTAGGACTGGTAGCCACTTGTTTGCACGTATTGTTATATTAAACAATACTATAGCATTGACTAATATTGAATGGTGCAACACGTAACCACTATGCAATACTGAACGATTCGATATCGGATGGTCGGCGAACATCGAGAATTTCTCGTTTCTAGTCGATCATTAACAACTCAAATACAGTTCGGATGTTTAACTACTGCTAAATTATGTAACACAATTCTGTATCGTAAAATATTGATGACTATACGAAAAATAAATTGCACATCAATTGCTCGAATTTTAATTATTTTCATTAACTAATTAGATTTACGGTACAAAACCAGAATTTGTTATGCAGTCTTACGACGTTCCACGTAACTCAGTGATCCAGCGTTATCGGTTTTTGCGAACATTTCCGGTAACGACCCGGAACGGTCGAAGCGGTGGGCGTCTACAGATTTTACGTGATACAGAATCACGGGTCTGAGACATCGGCGCGCTTCAGGCCGCGGAGTTCTTGCTAATATTCCGACGGGAGTTCGAAACCACACATACCGGACGTTGCATGCAAAGCCTGCATTGCAAGCAATAATCCGGGATTGTACCAGTTGCACGAGTCTCCCCCAGAAGCAGAATCGTAGGCTAAATTGCAGCCCGCCGTTATATAGTAATACGTTACGAGTTATCGTATCGGACCGAGATAATGGTTTCGCATTATTTCGGACTGCCCGGCCATTGTTACCCAACGCGATTACCCGTCTAATTTTTACTTAACTTCGTCCCACGTTTGCCACTATCTATCGAGTCTCGCATTGTCTTCGTACCAAGGTCGTTCACTTCTTTCTCCATTTTCGAAGCTCAAACATTAACACTGTGAGATTGTAATAACTAAACATAGAATGATATGATTGTAATAACTAAACATAGACGATAGTTACATGATTCATTTATCAAGATTGTCTGCATTGGTGTCGATTAATTCGCTCAATAATCCGCATTTTTTATGGAGAATGCGACTTCCTGATTAAATTAAAAACAGTATTATAAAAATCAAATAAAATATCTTAGAAAATAGAAATAATAATAATAAAATAGAAAATTGAGGAAGCTGTTATTGTAATAACTAAACATAGAATGATAATAGCTTCCTAAATTTTCTATTTTATTATTATTATTATTTCTATTTTCTAAGATTCTTTCCTTTCATTTATAATACTATTTTTTATTTAATCTGGAAGTCACATTCTCCATCAAAAATGCAGCTTATTGAACGAATTAATCGACACCAATGCAGACAATCTTGATAAATGAATCATATAACTCTGAGACGGCAGATCGGTGACTATAAAATCATACAGAAATCTGGAATATCGTGTGGCACCGGATACAAAAGTTCGCGAACGGATTTAGGATCATAGGAATCATGCAGGAAGCCGGAGTATCGTTTAGCAGCGGGTAAGAAAATTAGCGAACGAGCTTAGAATCTATAAAGCCGGCGAGAATTATTTATACAGCCATTCATAATACATCCGAGCTTGGGGCCGAGCGGAATCTAAGCTCATAGTTGGCGCGGCG
>SMSR01011803.1:17866-37384 GCA_019453355.1 Ceratina japonica | reverse complement strand
GAAGATGACTTAAGGTGGTCCTTTACCAAGTGTAGTAGTCAAAATGAAACTCAAATAAAGAAAGAATTAATAACAATATATTTTCTATAGTAAAATTATTATTATAGTAAAATCAGTTTATTCACTATAGATATACTGATTTTATTTATTATAGATTTATTGAGCAAAATTCAAGAAAGAATTAATAACAATATATTTTCTATAGTAAAATTATTATTATAGTAAAATCAGTTTATTCACTATAGATATACTGATTGTATTTATTATAGATTTATTGAGTAAAATTCGCGTAGCTTCTAATTGAATTGAGACTTGTCGCATGTTATTTTGTTTTCTCTATCTCGTTTCTGAACAATATACTTACATATCGTCAAGTAAACTCAGTCATGTATCGAAACATAAAATAAGCTTCTTTCCAATTTCTATGACATCTAATGCTCTGTGTAAAATAATTAATACAATAAATAATTACTACAACTACAATAAATAATTACTATTGTACAATTGTAAAAAATATTTATATTAATATTTCATCATTAAGGCATCCAAATGACTTAAAAATTTTTTTTAGGTATCCTAGTATACTATAATATAGAGTACTAAATTTTTGTTGGAGATTTATCTGTTAATTCCTTAACCGGATGAACCTCCTTAACTCGGCAGTTCCATTCGAGCCTTGAGGTAAAAAAGTAATTAATCTGATTTAATGGAGATTTCGAGAATACGACTGGATCAGCTCGAACAGAGAGCGGAGTACGATTCGGACGTGCGGTTTTCGCGGCGTCTCGGTGTCTGCCGTGTGTACACACGAATGTCGACCCGATGCAAATTCAGCGGCGGTGTATTATGCCGTGAAAGGAAACGGCGCGGTGGACTTGGGAAAGAGGTACCCGGCAGCGCGAATTAGAGCCACGAGGAACAACGGGGAGGAGGAGCCCCGACGAAAAGGTAACAAAAAAAATGGTCCCGGGGAAAAAAGGACGGACGAAACCGGGATTGGACCCGAGCTGTGTGCGAATGAATAAATTTGCCACCGATTCTCGTGGAAATTTTCTTGTAGATTAGCTCTGCAGTCACGTGTGTGGGTGTATGTGTGCACGGAGTGCACGTGTGTAGGATAATGATCAGTTGATTAAATCAACTACACTATATGTATATTCGGACGAAGGGATTTTCATGTAAAATACACGCAGGTAATTATTTTAATTCATGCAGTATATGATTCCATAGATGTTAATAAAATGTGCGTATAAATATTAATGCATTGTATGTATATTAATTTTCATATTATATTTCATTAAAATTGGTGCCAATTATTTTATGTATAATTATGTATATTTTATGTATAATAAATTTTGTAATATAATTTTTAATAAAAAGTAAATTAATAAAATAATGATATTTTTAATAAAAAGTAAATTATATGTAAATGAAATATTGAAAGTATTTCTGTAGAAAGTTTTACATTTCTATAATGTAGCATATTAATAAAAACTTACTTAATATAGTCTGGATACAAGTAAACAGCTTCAGAACTTATGTCGTAGATAAGATCTCTGGTTACTTACCTGAAACAAAGACAATGATAAAAATTAAAAGATTGTTAACGATATAAAATAGTCATAGAGAGAACATTATTTTCTGGTTCAATATCGTGTTATTGAACATTATTATGCGAATAATCAATTAATTAATCAGTCTCGTAGAAATATTTATTAAATAGAATTGAATAATAAGTAAATATCACTGCAATATAAATTTAATGCGGTTCGTATCAAAACATTATTTGCATATATTTCGTGTACATATAATTATATAATAATAATATATGTAATTCATATTCAATATAATTCAATATATTATAATTCAATATAATAGTATAATTCATATTCAATATAATTCAATATATTATAATTCAATATAATAGTATAACTCAATATCCACGTACTAAATCCATCTATCATTGGTCATTGTTAAACACAAACCTAAAGAATAAGTCAAAGTGTCCCTAGAAAGCAATTGAAAAGGTAGTAACTGCGTGCTTAATCTCTGGGACAAGCAACAGAGAACAGGATCCGAGAACGTAATGCAAAGTAGACAAAAAACGGACAAGATGCCGGGACCTTGCAGAACAAGAACGGAGTCGGAGAAACGGCAAAGGAAAGAGGATAAAAAGAATTATTGCAAAAAGATCAATGAAAGGAGGTGGAAGAAAAAGGAGGATGACACGCGGCCGAGAAATAAAGCGGAAAAAGTAAAAAGGGACGGGATTATTGCACGTTATACAAAAAACGAGTATACGCGTATTGTGCGAAGGGTTTTCTTGGAGCGAACGGGATCAACCGAAGTGGCGGGCACGAATGGGGTAGAAATAAAAAGAAAGCACCTTTTTCGAGGTGAAAGCCTGACTAAACTGCAGGATCGACCGGTCCCGAGTAGCGCATTTAATTAAAACTCGCGGCAGTCGTGTATTGTATCTGACGAAATTGGAACGTCGGGCTCCCGACCAACCCTCGGCTTCGGTGTCAAACGAACGTGGATGCCGCGGGAGAACTTTTGTTTGTAATAAATTTCACGCGTGCGACGGCTCGTTTCGCTGTTGAAATTATTGTACAGGTGGAGCGATGTTAATGAACGACGAACGCGGGATACAGGATAAAAAATAGATAGGGGTCGATCGTGTTGCCATAAAATCTGATAATTAGAGAATTGAAAAGAAACCGCAGCGTGGGTGTGGTTCTTGATCTTCATAATCTTCTATTGGCAGCGCGGGCATTGGCGACGCATTGCAAATTGTAATTAATTACGTGGCACTGGTTAGCCTCAAATCGCAGGGAACACGAATTCGGGACGATTTCGTCGATGATCGTAGCCCAGATTCCGATTAATTTCGCAACGCGACTCGAAAACGAGTTTCAGTCGATCGTCACCGATGTGCACGGGAATCGGTAACCGGGACAAAATTCGAAACCCAATTTCAGCTAATTTTAGTGATATAGCTTTCGCCTTGATTTTAATTGACTCTAATGGAGAAAGTTGATTATTCTTGACTCCGCTGACATGGATTTCTGGATTTTAATTTAAATCCATCCTCGTATGACAGCGAAATAATAATTTATGAATCGACCAATTCACGAAAGTGAGTGCAGCTGTAAAATTCATCTCATAAAATTGAAAAAGTAATTTACTGCAGGGACAGTTTTCAACCGGTAATCTTTAAGGATGTTCTGGAGGTATATAAAAACGTTCAGAAATTCTTGAAACGTTAACAAAACATAGTTTTTACTATATTAAAGCAATTATCAAAGTTTGAGTTCGATTCACTTCATCGTTTAAAAATTATAGCAATGTGAAGTTTGCACATTTTAACACATCTTCTTATGGAGAATTCATCAAATTCCACTTCAAATCCTATTTAAACCTTGAAAAAACGTTGCCAGAAACTTCAATTTTTTTCTATATATAGTAAACACTATGTAATTAATTAATACACGAAATTTATTAATGTTCACTGAACAGTTAAAAAAAAACATTATAAACTACTAGAAAATGTCATCAGAACATAATTTTATACAAATTTGAGATGTTTATTAGTAATTATAAATATTGCTTTCTGAAGTATTTTTGTTTTATTTAAATATTTATTTTTGACTTTTTATTATGTAATTGTCTATATTCACCATGACCCATTTATTTTCTTCAAGTTGAAATCAGAGGGTACAGTCATTCACCAAAAGTCACTTAGAATCTTTTGTAATATTAAGGAAACTTGATTAAAAAGCCAGTATGAGAAGCAATTCACTAATTAAACAAAAGCTTTCGGAATTAATCTATATTTTTAATACAAAATACATCATAAATAGCCTTCATTGCCAATATATTAACGAATTTCGAATTTTATGTACTTTTGTCTCCGATTGTACCTCCAGAACATCCTTAATTACTATTTCAAGTTAATAATCCGAATGAAATGGAATAAAAGAAATTTCTAAAAATTGCAACTAATCTGGAAGAAACATCGGCGAACTCGCAGCCGAGGACAAACTTTTGCAAGACATTGCTGCTATCTCCGTTGCAATATCATCTTCCGCTGCAGTAGCAGAAAAGTGTGAAACCTGCCGAAACTACTTTGCAGGCAATTTCTCGTGCAACTATCGCGGACCAGTTCGGAACCGGTTGCATGGATTTTCCGCTCAGTCCATTGTCGCGCTTCTCTCGACGCTTGACCCGTCGCGTCGCTGACTAGTGGTGAAATTATGTTAAACCGAGAAGGAAAACGCAGCGAAACGACTTGAAACCGGATTGAATCCTCACGCCTCGCGTCGCGCGCATTTCCATTCACAACTGCGAGCCGTGCGCTTACCTCCTCCTTTTGCAAACTTCCCTTTCTTTCGCCTTTCCTTTTCCATATCCACTTCTATTTCAAATTCTTTCTACGATGCCGTTTATAAGTCATCGAACGATGGACGAACACCCGAATAAAATGTAGAAAATATTAAAGAGCTGAACTAGTGACACAGAGATTTATTTATTAATTTTATTGAAACAAAATTTGTACGAATTCTATATTCTAATTCTTGTCTGAATCCACTGCTTGTAATGCGTACAGAATTTTCTATACTGTATTCTTGGCATGAAGAAAGAAAATTAAAAGAAATAAGGAAAATCATAATTAGAAGTTAGGTAAATTATGCGAAAGAAACGTGCGGGTGAAGAGAATTTTTGTTTTTTGACAATTCCTTTTCAACTTGTCAGGAAGATATTTCAGCAATCTCGTTATTTCCATCTTCCGGCCTCTTTGATTCCACGCCCCTCTCTCATCAGCATGGAAACTTCTTAAATTACAGGTATTCTCGCCGAGAGAAAGTTTTCCGCGTAACAGAAATTTTCAGAGGCGGAAAACCCGGAGCAAGGACGAAATAAAAGCGGCGGAGAGTGGAAAGTGTGCAAAGGGAAGAATGAGAAGTAGGCGAAGATAGGCCGTGGTCCGACGGCGATGGAGAAGCCAAGGGGAGAACAGTCGCTGCTACGGAAGAGCTAGACGGTTCAGGGACTGGCAAACTTTCCGAATTTCCCGGAACAGTTCCGTGCTTTTGTACCAATTAAAAGGCTGAAAATTAAACTAATTAAAAATGCCTGACCAAACTCTAAGTGGCTTAAAGCTCCCGGTGTAATCTTTCCCGGCAACAATGAGAGAATGGAAATCGGCCTTGTTCAAAGTATTACCCCGGGAACGGCCGGGTTCGCCAGCCATGAAAAGGGAAGCGGAAGAGGCGATCGGTTCTCGAGTTCGGTGAAAATGTGAAATTATTATGGAGATAATACTGATATATTGGTAGTCACTTAAATTAAGATGAATCTGCACTTCTCAAAATTCGCAGTGACCTAGTTTCTCTTCTTGCACGAAGATTCCACGTCCTTCATTTTTTTTTTTGCGAGAAAAATTGCGCTGCAGGATTACAGCGCTGACAATGATAACGCTTGATGACCAATTCTACGAACGGAGATTGATTGTAAATCTAAAAAAAGCTGCTCTCACGTGATAGGGCTTAGAACTTCGATAATAATTACGTTTGGGATGTATTTTCGATGTTTTTCTATACGAAATGTACTGAGTGTTGATTTCACGAAATCTAGAAATTATTTAAACAAATATTATAAAATACTTAAGCTTGGAACACTACTTCGACTAGCGTTAATAAATACATAATAATCAAGTGAAAATCATTCGTCGATTTTCTCCTTTTTAATCGATATTTTACTCGATTTTCATTTTTTTTATCATATTTTAATCAATAACTTTTTTAAAATCCCCTGAATGATGATTATTTTTTTAGAAATTTGTTCATAAAATACTGGCGATTCGATATGAACTTTCTTCAAAAGTTTCCTAACGTTTTTCTGTTTTTTTTTTCCGAGATCAAAGAAAAAATTTCCTTGGATTATTGCTGATTGCCATAAGAGTATGTGCAAACTTTAAATCACTATAATTTTTCAAAGAACCCATGAATTAATTTACAATTTTACAGGTAGATTTTAAGGATGTTCTGGAGGTACAATCGGAGACAAAAGTACATAAAATTCGAAATTCGTCAATATATTGGCAATTAAGGCTATTTATCATGTACATGTATTAAAAATATAGATTAATTCCGAAAGCTTTTGTTTAATTAGTGAATTGCTTCTCATACTGACTTTTTAATCAAGTTAAAAGATTTTAAGTGACTTTTGGTGAATGACTGTACCCTCTGATTTCAACTTGAAGAAAATAAATTGGTCATGTTGAATATAGACAATTACAAAATAAAAAGTTAAAAATAAATATTTAAATAAAACAAAGATACTTCAGAAAGCAATATTTATAATTACTAATAAACATTTCAAATTTGTATAAAATTATGTTCTGATGACATTTTCTAGTAGTTTATAATGTTTTTTTTTAACTGTTCAGTGAACATTAATAAATTTTGTGAATTAATTAATCACATAGTGTTTACTATATACAGAAAAAAATTGAAGTTTCTGGCAACGTTTTTTCAAGGTTTAAATAGGATTTGAAGTGGAATTTAATGAATTCTCCATAAGAAGACGTGTTAAAATGTGCAAACTTCAAATTGCTATAATTTTTAAACGATGAAGTGAATGGAACCCAAACTTTGATAATTGCTTTAATATAGTAAAAACTATGTTTTGTTACCGTTTCAAGAATTTCTGAACGTTTTTATATACCTCCAGAACATCCTTAAATGTCTGGTCATGATTTAATGAATAAAAGACGGGACACAAAATTCAGAGAGCCCGCATGCATGTGAATCAGAATTCTCCGAATCCATTCAAAAAAAAGGTGAAGGAGCTATCGCTTACGAGGCGTGAAGTCGATACGATCACGACTCGGTGTTCGTTTTCATTGAACGCCCTCGGCTTACTTTTCTTTCTTTTCGTCCTTTGCCTTTTCCCCTCTGTTTTCCTTCTGACCGACAGACCGGCGAAAAAGGACGGAAAGAAGATGGAAGGGACACACGTTTATCGGCGAAGAGTCCTCGATCATGACGGCACGACGCGACGCGTCGGTGGTGGTAGTGGTTTGTTAGAAAACCAAAGAACGGGCGAATTTGTTTTTCAGAGGGGGATCTCCTCTCGAGCCCTGATTGAAATCGCGACGGGTTAAAAGGGTGATGTAAACAGAGGAGAGAAGGGAAAAAGTAAACGCAATGAGAGAGGGGTTTCCGGTGGCGTAAAATAAACAGATCAAGAGAAGTGAATTCCACTTTTTCCAATGGGATTTGTAACACGAAGAGCAGAACTTCGATTATTATTTATAAAATTCACGTTACATTATTATTTGTCAAATATATAAATAATATTATACAATCCAAAAGATTTGCAGCACGTAACAGATTCACGAAGTTAAAAAAAGAAGTGAGCTCAGAGTATCCCTCATTCTAGATAAACCATGGCATTTACAATCCCTAGGGACAAATACTATACAGGATTCTAGGGTTCCTTGTGTCTGGAAATTGTCGAATAAAACAAGATACATAAAAAACAACGCGATTCTATATTATTATTCTATTATTATCGATTTTATTATTCCATCCAAATCGATTCTATTATTATTATTAATTAGCAGAAAGAATTATGTTACAGGATCGGAAATTCATGTAAAAATAAAACGAGGCATCATCTGAATCCATAAATCTACTGACGTTCCCGCCGAAGCGTTTTTCCGGAGAAATTGATATTTACAAAGGCCTATTCATCCCTCGGGGACAAACGAGGATGTACGGGGACGCCTATTTGGATATGCACTCCCATAAATACGCGTACTACACGTAACCGTGCGTTTCCGTTTGCGGGCATATCCCGTGTGTGTACACGAAATACGCATCAGCGCGCGAAGTGGTCCGTCTATACGTATAATCAGCAAAGGCCGAGAGCAACATCTGCATAAATGCGATAGCTTACGCGAATGCATATCGTGGTTCCAGACCGTGGCTTAGTTTCCAGTTACATTGGACTCGAAACGTTTGCACCTGACTACGCCTCAATGATTATTTCGAGCCTGATCGAAATGATAGTGGTGCGAAGTGGAAATTCCATGAATCCTTGATTGACCATGATATGTAGTCTACAAATGTATTACCTTCGTAAAATGGATCGAATTTCTTTTATAGCAACATATATGTTTATTGAAATGATAGATATATATTCATTTTTATTATTGTATATAATGTATCTTGAACTGCTTGAACTGTACAATCAGGGACATTTCGTTTCACATTATAAAATAATATGATAAATAGTTCTAGAGAAACGACTTAGAAAACTTAAAGAATAATAAAAAAAAGCCATTAATTGTTTATTATTATTAATCATAAAAATATAATTATTATTCTTCTTTTCGATTTCTTTGAAAATAAATGAAATTTGACTATAGATATATACAAGGATAATTAAGAGTATCATGTGTTCTCTACCTAATCAGGGAACTTTCCATGAAATATTGCAGGAAATAACAGTAAGTTTCACGGGTCCTGGCTCCTTATAGGAAATTCCGTATAACTTCCAATGTTAGGCGTTTCACGGCCGGTACTCTTCCCCTAATTGACCCTTTGGGATCGCTGCTCCCTGTGTTTGTTCCACGGTCGCGCCTTTGAAATTGTTACGTCCTGAATATATCCAGCCACTGCGTTGCGGGCGTTGATAAGCACCGTCTTGTTGAATCTAAAGATTTCTGTAGCTTTTGTTTCTCGGCTAGCACGCCAGATCTTTACTCGAACTTTGCTGATGAAACAAAGGATTTCGTTGAATGAACAAACGGGGTAGCTGGCTTGGTTTTCTACGTGCCGCGGCGACGACAGGGAATTGTGAGTATCATACGATACATCAGAATGAAGTTGTGGAAGCATTTAATGCAGAGTGGAAGTCGACACAAGAAAACAGAATTAATCCGAAGAAACCTTTCTATTTATTTTTTATGGTAGAGAATGAAAATGATATTTAGAAGTTTGGGCTTAAGGATGTTTCGGAGGTATATAAAAACGTTCAGAACTTCTTGAAACGTTAATAAACCACAGGTTTTGCTATATTAAAGAAATTATCAAAGTTTGGGTTCGATTCACTTCATCGTTTGAAAATTATAGCAATTTGAAGTTTGCACACTTTAAAACGTCTTCTTATGGACGTTGGACGTATGGACGAATGGAATTCATTAAATTCCACTTCAAATCCTATTTAAGGATGTTCTGGAGGTACAATCGGAGACAAAAGTACATAAAATTCGAAATTCGTTAATATATTGGCAATGAAGGCTATTTATGATGTATATTTTGTATTAAAAATATAGATTAATTCCGAAAGCTTTCGTTTAATTAGTGAATTGCTTCTCATACTCGCTTTTTAATCAAGTTTCCTTAATATTAGAAAAGATTCCAAGTGACTTTTGGTGAATGACTGTACCCTCTGATTTCAACTTGAAGAAAATAAATTGGTGATGTTAAATATAGACAATTACATAATAAAAAGTCAAAAATAAATATTTAAATAAAACAAAAATACTTCAGAAAGCAATATTTATAATTACTAATAAACATCTCAAGTTTGTATAAAATTATGTTCTGATGACATTTTCTAGTAGTTTATAATGTTTTTTTTTAACTGTTCAGTGAACATTAATAAATTTTGTGTATTAATTAATTAATTACATAGTGTTTACTATATATAGAAAAAAATTGAAGTTTCTGGCAACGTTTTTTCAAGGTTTAAATAGGATTTGAAGTGGAATTTAATGAATTCTCCATAAAAAGACGTGTTAAAATGTGCAAACTTCAAATTGCTATAATTTTTAAAGGATGAAGTGAATCGAACTCAAACTTTGATAATTGCTTTAATATAGTAAAAACTATGTTTTGTTTATGTTTCAAGAATTTCTGATCGTTTCTATATACCTCCAAAACATCCTTAAAGAAATATTTTATTTCAGACTTTAATCTAATACCGTAGTAGTAAATTAAATTTCTTACGGAATATCCAATATATTTCAGAGATTAATATAGTAATTACGTGAACCACGTGTTCATTTGCATGTTATTAAATCATCTAGAATAAAATGAACATATTATATAAAGCGTACAAAAAGTATGTTTGATGATAATATCGATTAGCATAAAGAACCAGTATTGTCGATGGCAGCATAAATACGACGTAACAGCACTTACACATGAATGATATTGATCGTGGTAGAGAATGATAAACTGTTCAATCATCTCTTCCACTCATTTTCCATTCGCATAAAAATTAACTCGGAAATTAATGTAATGTATACTAACAAACTTCGTAATGACTTTTTGTCTAATTATACTAATGACGGTACATTAATTCATTTCAAACAGAAATTATCATTTTAATCACACCTCACCCACTGACTAAGAGCTGGAAATATGAGATATGATTGGAAAACCTTTATTTTCCGATTTATCCATTATCAATAAGTGTACGGAACGTTATAATTGAAAATTCAAGGTGCGTTAGAATCATTTACGAAAATTGAAACTGGGCAAGAACGAAGTGAATCGAAGGAAAATTAAGGAGAAGTTTGCAAACAGCGTGCGCTGCAGCGGTCGGGGACTCGAGTGATAATTCAAGACTGCTTTGACCGCATCTTCCACTGCCAGGTGGAACTAACTGGCTCAGCTTAGTCTCTCTTAAAGCAGTCTTCCGAGTCGACCGCGAACGACCGTTCGTTCGGTCGTCGTCTGCCAAGTCGTGACTTACGATTCGACCAGTTCTCCCTGGCCTCATGGCTGGTACATTACTCCACGCCGCCGCGTGCTGCTTTCGAATTCTTCCTCGTTAGCATGAACGTGGCTTATGCATTCGCGAGCTACGCTCGTGACACTTGTCGGCTATACGAACAAATCGCGAACTCCCACCGGCACGAGTAGTTCGATGAATATTAACACCTGTTTAGGCCAACGTTTTACCCAAGACTTATATCGTTTCCTCGTTTGTAGGAAGAGATCATTTGTAGGAATGTTGCCCGCGAAATTGGCCAATATCTTGGGTCTGAAAGAATCAATTTTTAATCCTTATATGAAGATAATATGAAACCCCTTATATAAAATAAATGGCGAGGTATTGGAATTTTAATGGTTATATATATATTAGATTTACGTTAACAAAATATTGTACAAAATTTTAAGAATTTTTCGAACCTCTTAAAAAAGTTATTACGTCTTGAATTCCTATAAAGAATGACAGAAGTTTGATTATATTTATTAAAAAAATATGAATGCAACAATGAGAGAATTTTGTAATTTTATATAATTCTTAAGATTTACGATAAAAAGGTATGTAAAATTAAGAATTATAGGATATTTAGAGATAATTGAGAGTCACGTACAGTTCAATAAAAAATGCCAAAATTATGTATTAGAATATTAGAAATTATGCGTTAAAAATTCCTTACAATCAAGAAAACCAGGTCGACTAATTTTATAAACCTTATTCCTCTGTAATTACCACTTGTTCCAAAAGTTTGTCGTTTCAAATATGGGACACAGCTTTTTATTACATATCACACTTTTGGCAGAGATCTTACGGTTCATACAATCTTCACGCATATTTGATTCCGTTTTCCGTGTCCACATATAAAGAAGCTGCCACAAATATCAAGAGCTGATATATAAAAAGAAAGTATGAAAAGCGTAGAATTTTGGAGACCGCATGGAGGGATGGTTTGAAGACACAATATTATGCAACGAGTTCCACGAAAGTATCCGTTATACGAAGTCGCCGTTAAATCCAGGGGCATCAAGTGTGCTTGATGTCGCCTCCGGTTTCAAACTTCCCGACACACGAGTTGAACCCTGCCTACGCACTGAACTTCTTGCTGCAAGTTTCAGTCAGAACCAACCGCCCATCTATCAAGTACCGACGAAACTAAGACGGCACATGTTTCTAATAAATTAGACCAACTCTCGCGTCCAATTGATTAGTTCCAATTAAGTGGTTCCAGATAAAAGCAATACATTTTTTCATAAATATTGGATTTAGAAGCTCAAATGATCTTTGTTTTTTTGTTGTAAGATCAGTAAAATTCAAAAGTACGAAAATTTATAAAAACCAAATCGTTTGTAATTTTTTATGGGCTTCCTTGAAAAAAATTTGAATTAACGATTAAACTTTAATTTCTAATTAGACAAATTGGAATTAAAAATTAAAAATTAAACTTTGTTTTTTATTGTAAGATCAGTAAAATTCAAAAGTACGAAAATTTATAAAAACCAAATCGTTTGTCATTTTTTATGGGCTTCCTTGGGAAAAATCTGAATTAAGGATTAAACTTTAATTTTTCTAATTAGTTAAATTTGAATTAAAAATTAGAAGTTAAATATTGTTCAACTGAATTAAAGGTTTAATCGATTTTCTGCAAGCCGTGTAAATGCGGCTTTACTCTAGAAGACAGGTTCACTAATCATGATAAGTCATAATGTTATTTTTCCATTTAGGAATTCCAAGATTTACATAAGGACGGTGGGTGTAATAGCGTCGAAATGGATTAAATTAAAGAGATTATGACGCTAGAGCTGTTATGCAACGTGCACGACTACGTGAATACCTAATTGAATTGCAGCGTATGTTATCTTACCTAACAATGTAACACCTCTGTAAAACGTCAACTGGTCATGTCAATCTAAATCAGCAAACATCCAATTCGAAGGAAATTGCATCTTACAACTTTTACTTTTATTTTATTAACTTAAGTTTAAGTTATAAGTTTATTTTATAGTGTAGTGATAATTTATTATGCAGAATCAATTAGCAATTATTATAACCAAGTAAAAATCACAGAGAAACAATATTTATTTATTTACTCCTTTATTTTAAAAACTTTTCATTTTATGCGACGAATCATTTCCAGGAATTGTTTATACATCTTTTCTAGAATAAAATTGTTTCGTAATATTGTGAAACGACGATAGCAGCGCGGAGGAAAATTGTATCCAGTTTTATTTATAGCGAGGTGACAACGAACGCTAAGAGAAGTTGACTCATTGTTACTCCTGGTATCGACGATAGAAACACGGATAGGTATTTATAAAACGGCCGGCACAGACAGCCAGCCGATCTCCTAGGAATAGATCAGTAAACCCAGTTATGCGATTTATTCCGGGCCTGGGTCGTCAGCTATTCGGAAACCTCCGATTTTCACCCGGGGCGAAAGTAGCAGAGAGAGAACGCGTTTAGCTAAGTTACAATATATCCTGTCTCTGATTTATATGACAAAAACCAGATTTAGGATAGAAATCTAGAATTAAATTTGGGATATAATCTAATTTGGGTTTTAGTGATAATTTATTAAATATATAACTAAATTTAAATAAATGAAAATATAAAAATATAATTAAATTTGGGTTTTAGTGATAATTTATGAAATATATAATTAAATTTAAATAAATAAAAATATAAAAATATAAAAATGTAATTAAATTTGAGATATAATCTAATTNCAATATTTCTTACCATAAAATAAATAAAATGGTTATAAACCATAATTTGTTATATGTATAATTCAAATAATAATGACGAAAGAAGTAGATATACTTTTTAACATTCTTCTTCAAATTGAGTGCTAACAAACCAGGAAATTCCGAATCAAAGCCTGACATTTCTCGCGTTTGTTTTAGCGAACGACGTAAAGTCTATTTCTACACGTGAAACACAAGCGAGTCATCGGTTATTATCAAATTTATTAATTTACACAATGATGCAAGTAAATTCTTGTTTTAAAAACAGGGAACGAATGTTGGGACATCCGTGGGACAACCTGAGAGGAAAAGGGCAGAAGAATTACCGGGAATCTAACCTGAAGTCGTCTTGTCTCGTGAGAACAGTCTTTCTTATAACTCGACGAGAAATTGCAGAAATTTTTAAGATAACGATCCATTCTCACTCGCGTGATCCGTTTTTATGCTTCTTATTACTCGTGGAACCTTGCCGTATTCAATTAACACTGACAAGGGCCAGACACGATTTCGACGATCTCCTTAAGGAAAAGGGAAAAAGTGAACTAGTATTTTAATAACTTCGGTAAGCTTGTTTCGTGGAGAGAAATGGCAAATCTTAATTGAAGATCTTCCGTGTCAGTGACTGATGTATCCTAACGGTTTGATGTAACTAATATACGAAAAGGTGTTGCCATATTCTGTCAGAAATTGATATAAATTAATGTTTTATATATTACGTTTTTCTACATTTTTATTCATTTCTTACTAACGCAACGTCTAAGATAATAAATATAAATTTCCTAACTGCAACATAATGTCAATTTTAAAACACAGATATCATTGCATTTCATATAAAATGAAAAAGACCGCTTTATTAAATTAAAAATACATTATTTTATTTCGGGGATATCAAATTCTTTCTCTAACTGTAGTTCTCTTCGACTCTAAGATTGAACCGACACAAATCAATTGTAGACATCAATATCAGTAATATGATTATGCCACGGCCAAAATCCAATAATCGGATTCAGCGAGAAGTGATGAAACTTCCAGTTAGATAGACAGTTCTGGTAGTTCAGGAAGTTATTTGTCCGAACGATTCCTGTCCTCGATCGATCTGCGCTCTGATGTCTTCTCATATTTTCGATCAGTCTATTTCAGTCTGAATTCGTTTAGCTTAGCGCCTTCGCCACTTTCGAGCTTAAAGCAGAGCTTCCAAGTTCGAAGCGTGAACGTGTGCTTACAAACTCTTAAGGATGTTCTGGAGGTATATAAAAACGTTCAGAAACTCTTTAAACGTCAACAAAACATAGTTTTTAATATATTAAAACAATTATTAAAGTTTGGGTTCGATTCACTTCATCGTCTAAAAATTACAGCAATTTGAAGTTTGCACATTTTAACACGTCTTCTTATGGACAATTCATTAAATTCCACTTCAAATCCTATTTAAACCTTGAAAAAACGTTGCCAGAAACTTCAATTTTTTTCAATATATAGTAAACACTATGTAATTAATTGATTAATACACAAAATTTATTAATGTTCACTGAACAGTTGAAAAAAAACATTATAAACTACTAGAAAATGTCATCAGAACATAATTTTATACAAACTTGAGATGTTTATTAGTAATTATAAATATTGCTTTCTGAAGTATTTTTGTTTTATTTAAATATTTATTTTTTACTTTTTATTATGTAATTGTCTATATTTAACATCACCAATTTATTTTCTTCAAGTTGAAATCAGAGGGTACAGTCATTCACCAAAAGTCACTTAGAATCTTTTCTAATATTAAGGAAACTTGATTAAAAAGCGAGTATGAAAAGCAATTCACTAATTAAATAAAAGCTTTCGGAATTAATCTATATTTTTAATAGAAAATATACATGATAAATAGCCTTCATTGCCAATATATTGACGAATTTCGAATTTTATGTACTTCTGTCTCCGATTGTATCTCCAGAACATCCTTAAATCAACGCTGAGCCCAATTAGTAAGTACAGCCAAATTTGGATAAAAAATATTCTTTCGAGAGCTTACAAAAGCTCAAGACAAAACGAAATACACCGAAATAATTGAAAACAGAAAAATCGTAAAATGTACTTCAATTTCTCATTGGTTAGAAACTAAAATATTCATTGAATTCATGAAAAATATCCGCACCAGTCCAATAATTGTCCTTATTGTCAAAGTATTTTTACTGCGGGAATGGATTTCTATCGTGGAGGATAAATGTTCTTGTTCTCAGTTTTCAACTCCAGTTGGAATCACGATGAAAATCGAACAATGAGAAATGAATCGATGAACTGTGAAACGTAAAAGATACGTACTCGTTCATAAAAGCTGCAGCCGTCGCGTACGTGACACAACGAACAATTATTAAACGTTCAAACAGAGGGTCGAAACATTTTTCTTTGATCAAAGACAATTTTCCTTGATCAAAGACAAATTAATCCCTCGCCGACACTCGGCCGTGAACATTTCTATTATCCGGTTCCCATCCCGATCGTTACTCACGTTTCCAACCCGTTTGCTATCATTTATGGACTCAATTTGTAAATCCCGTTCCTCCAATCTGACGGACAAAGAAACGAGATGGGAAGAAGAAACCAAGAGACAATTACTTATGCCAACGCGTTTCTTTCAATCGGTATTAATCAAATTCCTTGCCAGCCGCAAAATAAAATATCAAATGGCAAAAAAGTACATAGCGACTGAAATAAGAATAATCGTGTGAAATATCTAATTAATCTTTGATTCCATTGAAAGATATTTTATACGTATCTTGCACGTCCATGTGCAAGAAATAATGACGAGTATCTTCATGTACTCTTATCTAAAACACAAGATATTATTCGATATATCCATGGACTACAAACGATGGAAGGCTATCTAACGATTCGTCCACTTAACTTCGTTCCACTTCCGTAAAATATGCCGTACATCATCGCAAACTATCCGACTAATGAACCATGCTACGAACAATAGTCGAATATTTTCCATGCGAGTACACTCCCGTCCATAAGTCGGCAAGCCGTGTTCAGAATAAAATTTTGTTAAGCGTTCCGTGAACAAGTAGAGCAAAAGATATTGATTAATCATTTTTTAGCAGTTTCAATAAAAACTTGTTTACATAGTTATTTTTAAAACTTCGATCTCGGACTTTTTGCATTTAACGAAGTTAAACAAGGAAAATAAATGTAAGTAAATTTAATTTATGGTAGACACGTCGTAATTTGTATGACATTATTATTTTTACTGTTTTTGAAAAGCTCGTTCATTGACACGCAGGAATTATCATCATCTTCATTACCGCAATTTTATTTACTTGTATTTATTGATTAAAGAATTCCCATAAAATTGATTTCAATAAACCGAAACACATTTATGATACAAATTCAATCTGGTTTATGGCAGTCGTTTTTACACCGTCGACATAACCGTTGGGTGCTTTATGATCATTAGTGTACTCCGTACACCTATGAAAACATCGTACTATCATCGACCAAAGTGAAATATCAAAGAAAGGCGGAACCAGAATTTTTTCCACGGACCCGATCACGGTCGTTACCGTAATAGGCCACGTTTGCTCTTTATAAATGTTTATGAATATAATTTGCTGCGCCGCGCCGTTAAGCAGCTACGCGATTCTCTCGACCGCGAGCTTTTTCCCTTCTATTTTCTTTCCGTCGGACGATATCGAATAGGGGACCGTTCGAGGGAAAGCGATTAGGTAAACGCAGCAGCGTGAAATCGTTTTCGAGCAAGAAAAGCGAACGCTGTTAGCGGAAAAAGCAAATATCGAGCGAATCGACGACACGATGTTAACTGCGTTTATTACCGCGAGAGAAAATGAGATGTTACTAAATCTGATAAGAAAATATACTACATAGCTTTTTCTACTGATTCAATATATTGAGAGTTATTAAATATTGAAAAGAGAGTCTGCATTCTATTATGTATAAATCTTTAATTTATTATGTTCAAATTTTTAAGCGTTAGCATTCACTGAGAAAAACGAAGCCACAAAATTCTAGCAATATTTATTGTATATTTAAGTCAGAATTACTATATTTGAATAGTAATCTTGAAACATGTTTGGATTTAATTAATGATTGCTAAACTTTAAGGAAAAATTCGTCTGTATGCTTAGTATAATTTTTAGTTATTGAACTCAAAGGAAATTACCGAATTATATAATAAAATCTTTAATCTGTATATGAAATAATATAAATCGCGTGTAGTTATATAAATTAAAGTAATATAAGGAAAATGTAGAAACTGAATATTAGAAATCACTAACCAGGGATAATAAAAATTAGTAACTGTGGATAGTAATTATTATTACTGTGTAGATTTAAATAATTATAACAATTATAAAATAATTACTATATAGATTTGTAATAAATGCAGAAGGAACGTATTTATTACTCAAAGAAAGTATTTTTGTCGCACTATATTTCAATTTTTGCTAATCGTCAGACCACCGTTTTCTCAGACTAAAAAATACAATACGGTCATGACATCATTGTCATTCAAAACGTAAGCATGAGCGAATTTTTGGATTTATGGCTGTCTAGTGTTCGCAGACGCCACTTTTGGATATTTCGAGCATCAAAATCGACGTTTCTTCAGCAGTGTTTTATTATCCTCCATCAGTTCTCGTTGCGTCGTGGCAAAGTATCATTATTCCACCGAATCGTTGTTAAACGTGCGACTGGAACGAGACGGGGTCATTTTTCACTGATATCGCGCGCGTAAATAGACGTTAAACGGTGAACTTGCAGCAGTGACTAGGACGGTCGGCTGTCGTCTCTCGTTTGAAACTTTGATTCTGGCTCGGTGGGTGGCGGGCAATTCGTTACCGCGGAAAGTCCAGCTCTTTATGCGCCGCCGGAACACTGCACCGCGGAATTAATTTTCGCGAGGCATACAGAGAGCAGACGGGAGGCGGATATCGCGAGCAGAGCCGGAGCGTGGGCGGGCCGTGGCAAGGCGCTACGAGAAGACAAACGACCGGTTACCCACGCGAGACGCGCCACCTTCTCCGCGTTCCGGAGCCACGGATTTTCCATGATGTTCTCGGCCCGCGATTTTCGCAATTTGCGCCGGAGATAGAGAGAATCTGTCTGTGGAGGTGGGTGGGTAGTGTCCGAGCAAACCATGGGACTCTGTGGGAACTGGTGTGCAGCGCCGCGGCAAGTTTGCAGTTTTGTGATTTGGACAAGGGCTCCTTTGGGTCTGCGGGAATTTTAATGAATTAAGTCTTGGAATTGAGGCCGACTCGGGAGAATTAGAGACAGACAAAATTACTTCGTCGGTGAAAAAGTTTTTTTATTTTACGCTACGGAAATATCTGGTTCCTCTTTGAATTTCATACAATACACTCTCTTTGCGCGTCATATTTGTCCTAAGCGTAGATTACATGCTTTCTCAAAAATAAAGTAATGGGAGAAGTAGGCTTTTTTCTCAACGTAATCGACGCTCAGGTACGTCAGGTTTGGCGAATCATATGATTGCCAATCCTCGTTTTAATTGTTCAAAAAAGGTCATGAACGCGACAGCCATCCTTTTCAAACACTGAGAAAACGGTGGTCTGACTATTATCAAAAATTGAAATATAGTACCAAAAGAATAATTTCTTTGAGTAATAAATACGTTCCTCCTGTATTTATTACAAATCTATATAGTAATTTCTACACAGTAATAATAATTACTATCCACGGTTACTAATTTTTACTATCCCTGGTTAGTAATTTCTAATATTCAGTTTTTGAGTTCTCCTTATATTACTCTACTTTATATAACTACACGCGATTTATATTATTTCATATACAGATTAAAGATTTTATTATCTAATTCGGTAATTTCCTTTGAGTTCAATAAGTAAAAATTATACTAAGCATACAGACGAATTTTTCCTTAAAGTTTAGCAATCATTAATTAAATCCAAACATGTTTCAAGATTACTATTCAAATATAGTAATTCTGACTTAAATATAC
>SMSR01011799.1:17029-53839 GCA_019453355.1 Ceratina japonica | reverse complement strand
ACATTTTGTATTTTTCCATAATGTAATTAGTAAAATTTTAGTTACAAATTTGCAGGCCAAACACTAATCGGAAAATTTGGTCAGTTAATTTCTGGCTTTATACAATTTCAAGTAAAAAATAGCCAGTTCTTAGTTACTGAGAGTACAGACGAAAGCAAGTGGGTGGTCGTGAGATATTTGGGTAAACGAAGCTGAACTGCAGCAGTCATGCAAGTTATGCGATCCTTACAGCTGTCCCGCGGAACATTCCGGTGAAGCACAATGTACCGAGGCGACTTGTTACGAGGTAAATTTCATACCCGTTCCCTTGACATTGTCAGTGGTACAAACCGTGACCACGTAAACGCGTGATACTGCACGCTACATGGTAGACAAGTAAAGTAACAGACTTGACGCGTGTACACGTACATACGTACAACTCGATTCACCTTCCGCGGTTGCGTTGCGTAACCGCGCGCGATGCACTTCGCTAATTGCGCAAGGACCTCGAGGCAGAGGCGGTCTTAAGCGCGTTCACGCACGCGGCCATTTCGCAACGTTCCCGTGGCCTTGAAACGCGATACCAATGTCGATTGTTCGCGGTTAACAGCGTACTGCCATTCAACTTCCGACAATGAGTACGATTAACATAATAAAGCTTGCGCTTAGTCCTCTGTATCGTTTAAGAGCAGTGCAAGGTAGAGTCTCTTAAAATCGGAGCCTTGCTTGCGTTCGATAAATAACAATTTTTGGAACTCGTTAATTTCACTTCATAGCCGACGTTGGATGTTTGCACAAAACGCAATATTTCCACTGGGAGATACAATCTACACAAACGTATATATAGAGTCGTATCAACACAGGCGCAGTAGACGGAAGACGAATCAATAAAACCAAGACAGGAGATAATCACATTTCCAGGATATTAAATTTCTTTATCTCCTAAACCGGCAACTTTTACACGAAATAGGCTATTGTCATTTTGTATATACGATTAACGATGCATACAACCAGGCAGGAAATGTTAACATTAACGTTAATACGGATCTACCATATTTCCCAGTAAACGCAGTCGAGTTGACAGACCGCAAATAAATGTCATATGTCTAATGCAACGAGCCATAAAGGCCGGCTTGATATTGCATCTGCGTCGGATAGGTTTACGTATTTGCCAAACCACTCGTTCTCTGTAATCTCTCAAGTTCGCTCTCCGTGTACCTGCTAATTCCTCTTTAACGGACCCGCGTCCACATCGTATTTCCCGGTGCATAAAACCCGGTGCACAAAAATATTGAAACAGTTTGCCTGTTTTCAAACCTTCATGATACATACACGATGTAATTTTAAAGTTCTGCATGCCATTATTTCCTGTATAGAATGAAGAAACGTTTCAAATACACTCCGTTTCGTCGAGTAGATCTCATATTGAGACACTTTACATATAAAGGAAGACAAGTTTTGTTTGAAATTTTTTTTCAACGAGCTATTGTACGGAATCTTCAAATGAGACACTCATCGTGTATGTTCGGTAATGAAATTGCAGACGGATTGAATAAAAGAATACCGAGTACAAATGTTGCGTTAAAAAAATTGTACGTGTGTGTTAATGAGGAAAGCTTTTACTCAACGTTTCACGATCCTGATTTAATTTCTCTTTCTCGTAGTGCATACACGCTTTCTCTCGCACGCCGTTATTAATATACCTATTAGTGCGTGTCTTCATTCATTATCAGATCGCATACGTATATCGATATCTTCTAAAAAATCGTTAATAAATTTTCTACTAGAATTTCGCTTGGCTTTTCAGCAATTAAAACGATCAGTTTTATTTGAAATAGAAGGATTCATGTTTTTGTCACGCCTGAGGGTATTGTGAAGAGTGTCGTCCAATAAACATTCCACTTTTTCTCGTTTTTGTTATTATGAATCACAAAAGCCGGCGGAACGCATTATCTGCAGCAAGCGACGACGATATTCAACTTTGTGATAAATCGTGTGGATGAAAGACGTTCATTGTGTCTTTCGCCGTTCATCTTTCCGGCGCGAGCGGTTACACGGCAAAGAGCGAACAGAACGCCGGGAGAAAGACAGTGCTTACATTGTCAAAGAGGACTGTAACCAATTTCCACGACAATCAGAGGCGCGACTCTCCAGGAAAAATAGCAACGTTCCTTTGGAACCGAGCTAAAATCCATTCTCTCTTCAATTGTTTAACGCTATTGTATCAAGCTCGCGGTTATCTACTTAAACGCCGCTCATTTACTCAAAGGCTATCTACCGCGCCGTTTATTCAGATGTTTACTTTCTCGATAAACGATAAAAACCGAAATTTTCTCTGCTAACATACTAATATTAACATTCAACGTCAGAATTAGCTACAGAATTTCCATATTTATCCCCTTCTGCTATCACATTAATTTTGTAAAATTCGCGATGATCTTGAATAAATGAAAAATTTATTCGAACAAATATAAGATTTCATTAATCCTAAAATAAAATACTTCCTTTAAAATACGGACTTACGAAATTGGTGATATAATAAAACTACGCGATCGTAAAGTTCCATTATTTATTCGTCGAAAACTGTTTTCGAAAGGGGAACCGAAATCGTTAAACGAAACAAGTTTCACAAGGTTGAAAAAAGTCGAGGCTAGGTTTACGGAATTCTTAAAAATAGAAGTCCAATAAACTTTCATTGCGAACAAAATTCGTAGTATAAATTTTAACTAAAGAATATCATAAAAATTCATGTCCAAGATTTATAGAGCAGAAACTTCTTAATTTATCGAGTTAGGGTCTTCTATACCTACGACTATGAAGGTATAAGTGCGTATAAGTAACGAAAGGCAAGTAGAATAAACGATTCATAGCCAGACAGCCTCGCGTTTACAAATGTACGATCCTCGCCGCGGGAATCTTTCTTAATTATCTCTAATACACAGACGCTTGTTTCTTTGACATTAAGCGTGCATTCCCAACGTATTAACCCTACCGAACAGCTTGAATGATATTGTGTATTAATATAGGCGTGACATTACGCGGAGCACGTGTCTCCGCGCGAAACGGGAAAGTTACGCAGTAGCTTGGCTACAGCCTTGATTGTGACTGACATTCAGATAACTACCTGAAACTAGCATTCATTATACCGCTATTGTACCTTAATAGTATACGACGCGGGATCATCTGAAAACGAGCACGTGTACGCGAGTCGCATCGTTTTATGAATTGCCTTGCGTACGCGAAATTGCGACGAAGACTTCGTACCATTAACTCAATTGTCGAATGCACAAACTCAATAATTATTGAAAGCCTGTTCAATGATTTTAATGTAATTTAAGGACTACAGACTTTTCTGAAACGTTGTACGAAAGTGACGAATAAATTTGACAAATTGAGAGCAAACCGGATTTTGATATTTCATTAACTAGAAATCGTAGCCGGGTTGAATTGAATTTCATAAAATGTCAAGGACGTACAAGATCCTTCGAAATATGAAATTTCAGTGATGTCGAACCAGCAAAGAGGCTCCGAAATGTACGCATCGCTCGTAATTAAACCGTATCAGCTGAGCACACGTTAATCACGCTGTCTAGTAGGTCGCCCATTTTAAAGCGGGTAAATATGTTCAATGAAATAAGCCTCGACCGACTAAACACGCGATTCTTGATTGTATATCATCACGTCGACCTTCGGTCGTTCAAAGAAAGAACCAAATGTTTTCGCTTGAATCCTTCCTACTAGACTTATAATTCTAAGTACGAGCATCAAACTTAATGTTCAGAAACTATATCTTTGCAATGAAAACAAAAATGGAACAAATTGATTTAAAAACTGTCTGAAAAAAGTTGAAGAATGAATAGGAGCGTAACTGCAATGAGCAAATAGGTAGAAAACCATATTCCGCTTCGGAGAACTTAAACTGTTAGTGGAAATAATGGATTCGCAAACCGCATTAGAACGTGGGTATGGCTATACGTGAAATATGATCGCTAAACAAAAGTATCGTTTAGCATCGTAAAGTTAGCGCAAACCAAGCGCCAAACCGCTTTCGATGTATCATACATAAATTTGACTACATACATACATAGGTGGTTATAATGAACGCCCTATGAAATCATTTGGCCTTTAAAATCGATGTCTATCGTGCCAGGTACCAAAGTCTATTAGCAACGTTGATAACATCGACGGTTCAATATTTATAACGAAACGCGTTCGAGTGCCAATATCTTCTATGACGACGAGAATTGCGAAATACGTCTCGAAAATTTAAACTATCATGCAAATCTTGTTCTAAGTTCTAAGTTCCTTTGTGCATTTATTCAAACTATGTCTTTTTCTCATTGCTTTACTAAAATTAACACTAAAACTACACGGATTTGTTTCGTCATATTGTAAAAATTATAATTATTATTTAAGCTGCTATCAATCTAGAGTACCACTGTCAACATTAAACACAAATGTAAAAAATATGAATAAAGTATATTAGCGTACTAAAACTGTTGGTAGGTTTAGTGTTAAGAGTCTACTCGTCTACTGGAAGAGGCAAACTAAGAATAATAAATCACTTTTCAAGTACTGCTTGTAAGGAAGTTAGAAGACACAAAGTTTTAAGGGGGACGACTGCATCCCATCGATGCAGGCCTTCTTAAGGGTAAACAGGCCTGGACCTAAAGTGTCGTAAAAAATGGTTCGAATAGACCTGCTGACGCAAGAGGGTCCTGAGACTAACAATAAGACGTTTTGCCAGACACTATTCCTGTAGTTTTCGTATCACCTAATAAGAAAGAATTTTCCTGAAGTCTCGTTTATTTAACGCCCACGTACACATTTAATTTTCAGATTAAACCGTGTTCTGGGTATCAACCAGAATTTAATCTTTCATGTTAGTCTGTACAATAGCGATTTGTTTCGATTGAAGCGGAAAATCTCTGCTTAGAAATTATCCTCTATTAACTGACGATTATTAGACTAATAAGTATCGCATTATATCGGATTAATTTAAACTGCATTTACTCAAGAGGATACTTTGACTAGCCAATACGTAAGAGTAGAAAGAAGACGTCTATTAAATCTCATATCTAAAATCCTAATGTCTTTTTTCGCATCTACCATCTACGGGAACTTTAAACGTGGATTCTACTATTTAGACTTTCTTCAGATACTGCTTTAGATTGTGCCCGAATGTGAGTGATTGCTTAGTAATGAAAACAATACAAAGGTCGCGTCTCGTCGCCACAAGTGTGGCTTAAGGAATCAACGACCGGGTAATGTTGATAAAATATGTATACTGATATTGAATAGGCAGGAGCCAACGAGATAAAACACGCGCGTGATCATTGTGCAATTTATTCCGTGTATACATATGTTAGGTGTCTCTGTTTCATCAGGACACATTTTAATCCGAGTCGACATCTAATTTCCATAGTATTACCAAAGTTAATTAATGTCAAAGTAAATGCAGTAGCGTGCGAATATTGTACTGCTCGACTTAGGTCTACGTTTTTGCAACTCGTACGTAATCGAAAGATGATTAATAACCATTAGCGTAGATGAATAGACTTACCCTAGAGATGCGTAGGGGTTGATTCAGGTCATGTCCACCATGCATACGGAATCCCCAAGGGGAGCCGCCGATGAGGGTGACTTCTCTCGCGCTCATATCCCGCCTATCTCGCCAATCTCTCTCCCCCTCTCTCCCGGTACCACTCACCCGCGTTTAAGTTCGTACGCGAGACTACTACGCTGCTCGTCGATGGAGACGCCACGCCGTCTCGCTTTGCCCGCCGCGATTCGATCGAGGAACTCGTGGCCGACGGCGCAAAATCGCTGATCGCGGGTAAATTCGCTTCCTCCACGCGTCAACGATCGCATCTCTCGAGGACCGCTCGGCTGCGTGCACCGATCATTGCTAAAACGCTAATCCGAATCGATCAGCGATTACCGGAGGACGCGCAACCTTCGCCGAAGGGTGATTCGACCGACGAACAGCCTCGATCGACCTCCGGACGAACAGTAAACATTGATCGCTCGCGTGGTTACGGAGACTATGTGACCATTGACGAATAGACAAGACTCGGTACGTCACAACGCGACTCGCGAACAAATAGACGAACCGCACTCGTTGATGGTCCGCGGAACACTGACGCCGCCGCATTCTCCTCCCACCCCGTAATCGTCTGCGCGCCACCCTCGCCAGCCCGTTCTGTCAAACTCACGGCACCCGGCGAACACGCGTGCTATCTTTCCTCCCACTCTGTCAATTTCGTCAACGTTTCCTAACTTACGATCTTCTCTTCGAGCAAACCACTTGTGGCTACAAATCGTAAATAACGTACGGTTATTAATATTATTATTTAACTTTCCAAACGTCGAAACGAACAGTGAACATGTATCAATATTCTTGTTATCTATTTTAGACTACCGATTAAGAGGTGCGAGTTAATGACAATCAAAATTCAGTTCAACAATTTGTTCAAATTGTTTCACATTTATTAAATAGTTTTAGTACAGCTTCAAGTTTTGTCTTCACATTCACTACGAATATACTTATAATAGTCAACATTCGTATAAAAGTTTTAAAGAGTAATACATATAGAAAATTTTCTTTCTGGCTAATGAAAACTGTTCTCTCAAAATCTCGTAAGTAGTTAACTGCACTATCAACCAACACATAGACAATACAAATCTGTATATATGTATATGAACTCGGTTTATGAAGAATAAAAATACATTCACACACATGATTTCTTATAAACGTACTCATGAATATGAAAATATTCTATTAGTTCCGATACGTTATAATTTTATATATGGTTTGAAGAAATTCTACTGCTCTACGAAAACACTAATATGTACGGAATAGATGCGAAATAGAATGCATGTAGATATACGCGTTTATCAAAAATACAAAGGATAAATATAATATAATATAATATAATAAGAAAATAGTAACTTGTACCTGTTAAGATATACAAAAATAAAGTAAAAACATAGACTTATGTATCATATATAAGCTACCACTCATTCTTCTCGTCCCTCGTTCCATTTCTCATACGCCTTCTTTAACTCTGTATACGCCTTTGGTTCTGCATTCTCACGAATGTCCGGCTTCTTCTGTTTTTTCTTATTATTAATATTTTTATTATGATTATAATTATCGCCAACAAAACCATCGACTGGGGCCGCATTAATTGTATTAATAACTACATCTGATCTTTCTTTAACAAATCTCGCAATTTGCATTAAGTCTGTATCTATCGTGTTGCTCTTTGACTGGTTATACTGTTCACGTTCAATACGTTTGAAAGCCATAGTTACCTTCTCAAATAATATTTTGTCGTTCACATCTTCCCACTGAATGCCGTCTATGTACTTATTAGGTCCATTGGTATGAGCAGATTGCAAAATCAAATTATTATTGATATTCTCTACCGGACAGCGATAATAATACTTATAATTATTATGTTCCTTCTCCATATATTCCGTGACCACGTAACTTAGAAGATTAGCTTCGTCATGAATTTTGTGGATATTGTCGTAATACCGAACAGAACAAAGACCAATGTACAGGGAATTAGCATACATGCATTCCGTACTAAGCTCCACTTTTTCATTCACGATCGTACGACCCAGGGTAGCATGATATGTTAATACTGTATATGGACGCAGAGGAAATTGCCATAATTTACCAGTACTCACAAGGTCTTTCAACAGCCATTCACGATAAGCTGGTAAAATTTGGTAATAATTAAGCTCACACATAGAAATTTCCATATAACGTTCTTCGTCTATTAAATAAATTAGTAGACTTCGGATGTTTGCAGTTGGATCATATAATATTTTTTGTAATGTTACAACCTTGTGCTCGCCATTGTCACATATATATGTATACTTATATCCTTCTACTAATAATAAGTACGAAACAAATTTGTGTTGATCCCTCTTCCTGTTCCTGAAGAGAGGTTGCAAACCATTTCTGCCACTATAATAAAATGGTGCTTTAACGTATGGTAGATTATTTAAATTCAGGTAATTAATAAAGCGTTCCAAACGGTTCGTTAACTGTCTATGTATCTGAGCTATGTAAATAGAATCGAAACACTCTTTGGTAAAGTATTTTTCTCGACAAATAGTATAAAGAGCATAACGAAGATTGAAGTCAAATGGAACATCTCCAGTTGATTTATACTGTCGGAGAGCTTTATGAAAACTCATTACCTTGTCCTCAAACTCTTTCTTAGGCGTTCGCATGTTTCTATCTAACTTATTTATCATTAGATCTGTGAAGATCTGAATAACGTGAAAATTGCTTCCATTGTGTAAAACAGATTTCCCGATAGCGCCTAGTTGCACACTATTTCCGGCGAATATTAAATGCAAATTACATTTAAGCGATATTATGAACAACAGAAGCAATACCCTCGGTGACGGTATAGTGTATGTGTCCAAAATAATAACTTTCGTGCTTTGTTGAACGAATTTCTTAGAGTATACTAATAAATTGTATAGCTCATCGACGCTGTCGCCGCCAGTCGATTGAAACATTCTAAGCGCGGGTCTATAATTCAAGTTGAAGTGATGCATTATAAATGATACGTAAGTGTACGCATCGATTCCCATTTTTTTAATCTCGCTTGCTTGATCTCTTCTGAAACTGAGGAATTTCACCGACTTATTGTCTGCGGCCAAAGAGCATAGAAGGGTTGTCTTCCCTGTCCCGCTTGGTGTATCGATTGTGACAACCGCATTCTTTTCGTATTTGTCCAGTACACTTTGGATATCTTTGTACGCTTTTTTTTGATAGTTATTTAACTTTGCTACTTCTAAACTCTTCATTTTCTCGCCAATCCTTTTCGTTTATCTACAGCGTGCAAATAAAAAAAAGATCGAAATTAGATTCGGTATACTTAAACTACGTTGAGAATTATAATGATTAGAAATTATCTTTCTTACATCTAAAAAAATATCAAATGCGTCCTTCTCTTCTTCCTGACCAACGCAATCCTCCTCTTCAACGAGTATTTATGTGTCTGCAATTACAATTGGATATTATAAGAAAATAATCAAGATTAGTATGGAATGCGATCTTACAATTAGATAAATAAATATTTTTCGACAAATACTTGAACTATTATAGATTACTATTATCGTATTATTCTTTTATTACTAACAGTTAGATACCTGCTAAAAAAACCCGCGGTTATCGAAGAATCGTAAAACACAACGATAAGACATAAAATGTATGGAGGTCAGAATTCTCCATAATGTACAATAATACAATGTTTGAAATATTATACATATAACGATTCATACTAGCGTGGAAATTGTACTTTGTAAAAATCATCCATTCATAAAATAAATAATGCGTAACAGTTTAATAAGCGTAATAATAGGAAGATCGTCTAAATGTAATGATAATTCAAATTTTAAAATACGGAAGTATTAAATATTTATATTTTCATAGTGTCTTTAATTTCTTTGTAACATTCAAGTTTATCGAAGTATCATAAAGCACACAACAATTAAACTAGAAATATACAGAGGTCAGAATTCTTCATAATTTACAATAATACAATGTCTGAAATATTAAATAACGATTCATACTAGCGTGGAAATTGTACTTTGTAAAAATTATTCATTTATAAAATAAATAACGCGTAACATTCTACATACATATAATAGTAAGAAGATCGTCTAAATTTAATGATAATTTAAATTTAGAAATACGAAAGCATTAATTACTTATATTTTTATAGTATCTTCAATTTCATTTGCAATATTTAAGTTTATCGAGGAATCATAAAACGCACGATTAGACTTGAAATATACAGAGGTCAGAATTCTTCATAATTTACAATAATACAATGTCTGAACTATTATATAACGATTCATACCAGCGCGGAAAATGTACTTTGTAAAAATTATCCATTCATAAAATGAATAGCGCGTAACAATGTAGGTATAATAATAGGAAGATCGTCTAATTTCATAGTATCTTCAATTTCTTCTGCAATATTTAAGTTCACTCAAATTCTCTTACTTATTATATATATGCACGATAAATGTATGATAAATGAAGGAACCAACCTTTGGTAATAGCACCGATAAAAGGAAAATTCTGCTATAACACGACACGTTTACTTGTAAAATAGGAAGAAACACTTTGTACAAGACTTGTATACAACGAATGCACAGTTACAAATAAGTGCACTTCTTCGTCGGAACGTCTGCCTTCTACGACGGTTCAACAGAAACTGCCAAATTTCTGACCTACGCNTTTAGGCTTGGATAGCAACGAGAGGTACGATAGAATTAAAACTCGTTTATTAATTTATAATAGTTCCACTGCTTTAACTTCTCGAAACTCATCGAGACTACCGAAAATTAAAGGCAAGATTTCTTACAGAATACAGTGCGTCTCATTCATATCCTTATCAGTTTCACATGCCATCATTCACGAGAAAGATTTAATATTTCCAGAATTTTAAATTACTTACGTTTTGTACGTATATACATATAGATGCGATAATGAAAATTCGAGAATTGTTCACTTGTGAATATCATCTGGACCTCATCTTCATTCAGCTTTTTGTAAGAACATACGGAGTTTAAGGTGGCAGGAAGAGAGGCGGCTGCATCCATCGANCCGCAAAAGGGTCCTGCACGTTGGAACGTTGGGACCATCCTAAGCTCAAACGACGGCAACAATGGCAACACTTTCCACCGTAACAGTAAGAGTAGGCAAAGGCAGAGTTTACAATACACACAGAGACTTGCGATACAGAAATGAGTTACTCTGAGAACTCATGGATAATAGATAAACCAACATATTTACACTGACAAACTGACATGTTAGAATCTTAAAATGAAAAGATTCTTCACTTCGCGCGTTTTCCGATTGCGCGTTTGTGTTAATGCAGAATGATTTCGTATCGGTGTGCTTCTATATAATATAGAAAAATATTATCAATGTTTGTTATCCTATCCTTTAGTCCTTGTAAATTCCAGAAAGATAACTTCATCGTTTGTTAGTTTCTATAATTGACTCAAGCTCGCATTGTTAGTTTCAGTCTGCAGTACGATATTACGCTCAATGTTATCATTGCTTTATCGCACCGAGCTGAGCTAAAAGAATGCCAAAGCTGACTACAACGTAGATCTGCAGGTGTTTTTAGAGGACATGGAGGAGATATTATTAGTATTTGAATAAAAACATAAATAATAATGCATCATTTTCAAATACTTCGAAAACAATGTTACATTTAACGAATTTTCTATTACCTAATTTATGAACGCGATCACGCCAGAGTTCGGCAAAGAACTGTATAAGCAGCTCCTTTCATTATGTTTCAATCAGCGCGATTAAGATATGAGCGGATATTATTACGTATAAGTATAACTACATATACATACACCGATTAAACGATAAGTATGGTATGTGTAAACTATCTCGTTGCTTTTCGGAATTATAGACTACGTATACATTTACGTATGTGCATATTTATACCCTATTATAGAAAAGTAAAGGATGTATATAAAACAAGACTTCTTATTGTAGAAGTTTTTCATCAGTATAAAGAAGTAGCAGTACGATAAACACCTTACAAAAGACGTTATTTTTAACAGTGAACACATAGTTTTTAATTCCTGCAGGAATTAGAATTTACTTACATTGCATTGTGTTTTAGAACGGAAAAATTGTTCCGTGGTCAGTCACATACACTGTGTTTCTTAACACGAGCGGTTAATTTAATACACTTAAAAACTACAAGCATATATTAAGAAAACACTTGTACGATTCGGCACAGTAATGGAAATTGTATGGCTTCGGATATGCGCTTCGTGAAGTTCTCTGATCGAATGTAATCTGCTTTGCGAGAGCATACGTATATGTACACACATACGTACACTCTCGCGGTATAATACTGACTGACTGACTGCTGACTCAAACTCGGTACGTGGCATTGCTCTGACAGTCCGACAAATCAGATAGCCGGTTTGCCGATGTATTAAATAACGTAAACTATCTACTTCGTTCGTTTCGTTGCGATACAATCTTTACTTAATTCCTATCTAACTAGTTTATAATTTAGGGGAATCCCCTATTTATTTGCCGAGCCGCGAATCAACACGCTGGGATTCCCTTTTACATATTGTCATACAATGTGCATGACATGTGCGCATGATGAAATAATCCGTACAAAAAAGAAAGGAAAAAAAGTATACTTTGTGTGATTATTACTTTTCATACGTATCGAGATAGAACCAGTTGTGTTTATAATAAATCTCAATGTGTGCTCCAGGCAACGGAAGGTAATATGAATCTGGTTACTTGATGATACGTGAGCGCATGTATGTACACACATACAGCTGCAGTATGATCGATTTAGGCTTGGATAGCAACGAGAGGTACGATAGAATTAAAACTCGTTTATTAATTTATAATAGTTCCACTGCTTTAACTTCTCGAAACTCATCGAGACTACCGAAAATTAAAGGCAAGATTTCTTACAGAATACAGTGCGTCTCATTCATATCCTTATCAGTTTCACATGCCATCATTCACGAGAAAGATTTAATATTTCCAGAATTTTAAATTACTTACGTTTTGTACGTGTATACATATGTATAGATGCGATAATGAAAATTCGAGAATTGTTCACTTGTGAATATCATCTGGACCTCATCTTCCTTCAGCTTTTTGTAAGAACATACGGAGTTTAAGGGGGGAGGAAGTGCATCCATCGATGTGCAGATACAGGTACCTCACACTATTTTGGGTCAGTCGTGGCGCCGTGTGCAATTGCAATTGGCTCAAAATCGTTTGAGATATGTAAGATTGAACGTAAAATATAACTTTCTTTCTCTTCACAAAAATTGTCAGGTTTCTCAAGCTCTATA
The DNA here is from genome assembly GCA_019453355.1 of Ceratina japonica. Taxonomy (NCBI): domain Eukaryota; kingdom Metazoa; phylum Arthropoda; class Insecta; order Hymenoptera; family Apidae; genus Ceratina; species Ceratina japonica. Next base: position 40,960 of record SMSR01011799.1, on the reverse strand, counting down.
CTGCGACTTTTCGACAGGGCGTAACAAGAGTGGCCCAACGTTAAAAACAGTCCTAGGACCGGCCCCCCTCTCCCCCCCTTCAGTACGACCGTAGATTTTACAACCCTTTATGCCTAGGCCCGCTTTTCGCTGGATGCAGTCGCCCCGTATTAACTTTCGAATTTCCTAATTTTTTTACAAGTATCCTTGAGCACAAAGCACCCATAAAGCCATTAAGACAGCACAAAGGTCATACTGGCGATGGGAAAAGTCTTAGGACAGTTAAGACGTTTGACCTGAGTCATTCTTCTTTACATTTACCTAATCCTCGTGCCAAATCTTTATTTTCTATCTAAAAAACTAACTGTAAGAAAAGGTACGTAAGAGAAACGAGTTGCCTTTCGGGCGTTAACGTACGTGATAGAATCCAGATGTTCGAGGGTCTGACAATGAGGCCCGAATGTCTCTGTTTCGGGTCAGAGCTAAGAAGCCTGCGTGTTTTCCACGGAAAACACTTGGGACAGAGACAGGACAACAGAAAAGGCTTGGTGAGCCCAGGCACTTTTTGACTAGCTTGCACAACGAGAACATCGGACCTTCGTAGTATTTTATCAGTAAAACGTTTTAATAAACTAGTAAATGTTTAAACAAAATCCCAGTCTCTTACAGGTACGAAATTTAAGGGGAAAGAGAGAGAGAGAGAGAGAGAGAGAGAGGAGGCGGGGGGCGATTGCACCATCAATATACAGACCTTAAGGGTAAACGGACTTCGGCACAAAGGACCATAAAAAACTGCGCGAAGATCATACTGGTGATGGAGTGTCCTAGGGCAGTTAAATCGTTTTACCTGAAGGTCAAAGTATAATCTTTTTAGCGGTAAAAAAATTTCAGAGTTTGTCAATTATCCCAATCCTTCAAAGTCCACGTATTTATTTAATTCTTGTGTCAAATCTGATTCGAGTATGAATAAAACTTTAATTTTACATTTGCATCTACACTTTCCATTTTTTTTTCATAAAGTAACAGAACATTATTAATTGGACTTCAAACTTGGAAAGCTTTATAATATCAAAAGGTTCATCGTTTCTTACGCGTATAGAACTAATGTTATATTTTTAATTGCGACCTGGTTGACTATGTTTATTTATGCATCGAGATATGTGGTGCACGTATGTGTATTTATGGTTCAGTAGGGTACGATGGCAGGGGAATAGTTTATGGGAGTTGTCGTACATATTTATAGAGGAAAATACTGTTATATGTTCATGTTATAATTTATCGGTAGTTCATAGCCTAGTAAAATAAGATTAATGCGTTAATGTTCATGTCCAATAGTACAATGCGATAAAAACTGATATGTTATATGTATAATTCGTTTAAGCACAGCTAGGAATTAAAATTAAAATTGGAACTTATGAAAATGATGAATTGTTTAACGATATTCCTTTAAATACTTTGCACATTTTTGTATAACCTTAATAATACCGTAAACCTCTTAAATAATGTATGTAATAAACAGGTACTTGTGAAGGATAACTTGCATGAGCGTCGACGTCACAATTTAGGATGGATATGATGCGTTCAACCTCGGAAAACAGAGGTGACGTAATAAATGCATATACGTCACACTTAAATATAAGTATGGCGTAGGGCGGTGGCATGTGTCACCATTTCGATCGATAATTGTTACGATAGTGTTCGAGTCGTTCACTCTGTTAGTAGATACCGTCTACCTCGAGTGTTAACGAGCTCGTGTTTATTTTTCACGATGCATTTATCTATTAAAGATCGCATATATTAAATGAACATGAGGGAATGTTGACTGGATGCAGTAAGGAGGTTAGACAGAGTTCCCGTTTTGACAGGCGCGAGAGTCACAATCTCTGTGGTGGGACGGTAACACGGTAAAGAAGGCGGTTAAAAAGTCGAGCAGTAAGCGGACGACAGTTCGTCTGGTTCGTCGTTAGCTCAGTGAAGGAGCTTGAGTCCGTGTCTTATCGTTTCTTTTGTCATTTGTCTCTGACTTAGTGTGACTTAGAAAAGTTTCTAATCTACTCGTCTATACAGCAGATAAGAAACGATATCTAACATGGATGAAAAAAAGACAGGTCAGTGTAAATAAAATTTTTTTAAATACATGCACTCAATCAAATAGTTCAGTGACATATTTTATTATATTGTGTACGTAGTAAGCAAGTGACACATCTATTGTAATCAACCGAAATAGAGTCCACTGCATAATAATCATTTTTTCTTATATGAATATTTTTTAGTCAAGTTTAATATCTATTTTTATACTTGATTCATTAGAACACATTGTAATGACTCCAAAATGCAAGACTGCGAACTCCACAACTCTTATAATAGAGAGGCAAGCATTAGAACCACCAGCAGAGAATGGAAATGAAAATAATGTTCATATTGCTGGAGGCGATCACAAAGGAATAGTTATTAACAAACAAGCAGTTGCTGGTACTACAATTATTCCACAATTAATCAATAGTTTATAGTAATATTGATATAAAGATATATGATTAAATCAAATTTTTATAGCTACGAATGGTGAAATTCAGCCTGCCCATCTTTGCTTACAATTCAGAGTATTTTTGGTGAGTGCTCAAACTGGAAAGCACACCCAAGAATCCAGAACTCTACAGTTTTGGTTTTTAGACAGACTTTCAGAGACTGAACATCCAAGTGTAGCACAGGAATTCTTTAGGGAATTAGTCAGTCCTCAGGAATTTCCAAGAGGTAAAAGTCACTTTAATCTTTATTGATGCATACATTTATCCTCTAGTTATAATTAGAGTATCAAAGTCTATTATAAATTATTGATTTATTACGTGAGCTAAATTTTACTCAAATGTATGTTGTAATACTTATATTCTATAAATAAGTCATCAGATTTAATTATAAATTATTGATTAGTTATGTGCATAATAATTGTGTCAGTGAACTCTATTCTTTTGTTGCAGATTACGTTGGCTTTATAAAAAAGATAATGAAGCTGATGTTGCATAAATATCGTACTATTAAGAAGATAGAAGTTGAATTGAAACAACTTGAAGAGCCAGTTAATCTCCCAGCTAGGCCATGTAAGTAGATCACATAGGACANAGCAGTTGCTGGTACTACAATTATTCCACAATTAATCAATAGTTTATAGTAATATTGATATAAAGATATATGATTAAATCAAATTTTTATAGCTACGAATGGTGAAATTCAGCCTGCCCATCTTTGCTTACAATTCAGAGTATTTTTGGTGAGTGCTCAAACTGGAAAGCACACCCAAGAATCCAGAACTCTACAGTTTTGGTTTTTAGACAGACTTTCAGAGACTGAACATCCAAGTGTAGCACAGGAATTCTTTAGGGAATTAGTCAGTCCTCAGGAATTTCCAAGAGGTAAAAGTCACTTTAATCTTTATTGATGCATACATTTATCCTCTAGTTATAATTAGAGTATCAAAGTCTATTATAAATTATTGATTTATTACGTGAGCTAAATTTTACTCAAATGTATGTTGTAATACTTATATTCTATAAATAAGTCATCAGATTTAATTATAAATTATTGATTAGTTATGTGCATAATAATTGTGTCAGTGAACTCTATTCTTCTGTTGCAGATTACGTTGGCTTTATAAAAAAGATAATGAAGCTGATGTTGCATAAATATTGTACTATTAAGAAGATAGAAGTTGAATTGAAACAACTTGAAGAGCCAGTTAATCTCCCAGCTAGGCCATGTAAGTAGATCACATAGGACGATAATATATAAATAATTTTTATGATTTCTAACATCCGAAAATCATTTTAAAATATAAATCTATTGACTCATTTATATTTCGTTGAAATTTATCTAATTGTCCCACGGTACAGTTTATGTTAACGAAATAACTCTCAGAGAGAGGTACCAAGATTTATTTGATTAGATTCATTGAACTAAATGGGCTTCATTGAAAGATATTGGAGCAGTGTGTCTCAAGTGTATATTACAACTGAAACTGAAGGAAATGCACAGTTAACATTTGTGTAGCCCATGTTACGCGTGCACAGTTTCCCTATGCGCGTTACTTATTTGTTTCATATAAAATAAATCATTTTTAATCTTTGTTATTCACAGCTGACACTGGTCACATACTGTTCACACTTCCATGTAAGAAAGTTAGTTGGGAATCAGGTTGGAAATAATGAAAGAATTGCATATTTATTGCAATTTGTTTATGTTAATTTTTTATATGCAGGCTACTACATGAATACATAATACAATTGAATATTTGCCGGTTAACAGTTTATTGAGAACGCTTTACCTTTGAAAATTTTTCTTAGTCAGTCTCTTAAAATTTCGATAAATTAATAATTTACACCCATTTTACAAGATTTGTAAAGGGAGTAAACGAGAAAAATTCTATTTTTACGTTGACCGGTAGATATCTGTTCTATTGCTTCACGCAATAAAGTAGTTGCCATAACAACATTGGCTTAACACGACGTGCTCCTTAGTTTTTTCATTAATTCAATATTAATTTGTTTTACTGTCTGTCTATCTTAGCAACATTTCAGATAATAATTTTTTCAACAAAACATTTTTCAATTATGCATCGATTAACGGAAAAGAGACTTTTCTTATCTAACTGTTCATCTTCATTACATATACAGTTCACTCATGGATCGTATCATGTTCGTAATTTAAATGCATGATTAGGAATGTTCCATTCAACGTTTGAACATTTGTAGCACTAATTATTCTTACCAAACGTGATGTTATTACACACATGAAAATAATACAATAATATAAGCATACGTTCAGTATAAAAAGTGTGCAATGAAACTTTTTATTGCAATTCTGCTATTTAGTATAACGTATCCATACAAACCGTTCACCTTCTACTCATGGTCACCTGCTACCATATAAGATCTTTAATTTCTGTGCCAGTAGTTCCATAAAAGGCAATTAGAAGTTTCAATTACATTCTTACTACATGTTTCAAGTAGATTTTCATCACATGACTATATATGACATGATAGACACATGTTTAGCATACGATTCGTTCCGCAACAGCCAGATCACTTTTTTATTTAATATAGATTATTTTTATGGATCACGTGAAAGTAAAAAGAGTTCCAAATTTATAAAATACGAAATGATATCGAGGGTCTTATATTAAAATTGATATCTTTATTCTTTAAACAACTTTGAAATTTATAAATTGGTGATTTAAGTTTACCGTCTATTTTTTTTAATAAGAAGAATATTATTAACTGTAAAAGTGATTGCGCTGGTGGAACGCGTACATAGACGGGCTGTAGCTGTTAAAAATTTACATTCATCTGAAAACAATCACTCATAATATACATCTCATTCAGCAGCATTTCATAGGATCATATAACGTGTGCGAAATATACTAAAATTTAATTTTTTATTGAACAGTGTCCACAGATGAAACAGTTATTGGCCAAATGATTGAATTGACATTGGAGAAAGTGCTGGAGCTCATTGAATCTGCTTACCCGAATCCAGTAACGATAATTGACATGGCAAAGTAAGACTTCGCTATACAGTTTATATCATTTATATTGTATGAACTGCGTGTAAATATAATGGCAATTGTTACAGGCAACATGGCTGGGACCCTGTCGCAGTTGAGGAAAAATTGAAAGAATTACAAGAGAAAGGTGTCGTTAAAGCAATGGAACATGGAGCATTCACCAGAGTTGTACATCAAGACACACAAGTCCAAGTAAATCTTGTTTCCACAGAGTATTAGAATTAACAATTCGTAATAGTCATTTATGTAATAAATCGTTCCATCTATTTTTAGATCGTGAAACAGATGCCAACAGTGGCGAAGCAACCTACCATTGCAATTATTACAGCGCAGTACTGTGAAAAATTGGCTGTCGATTCGATGATCGAAAACAAGGAAACGTTTGTACGCTACACTACAGTTGGTAAGACATATTTCACTTTTTATCGAAAAATCGCTTCTCCTATAATCCATTGCACAAATATGGAAGTTGAACAAAATACTACAAATAAGTCGCAAATATATTTTATATACAGCGATTACCAATTTTCCACACATTTTAATAAGATAAGTCCTCTTATATTTTTACTTCTAAGAATCCATTCAAAACTTGGTACGAATTTTACTATTGTCAACCAATCAATGATTAAAGTACAAGACTGCGCATACGAGTATATTTTACGCATAAAACTTTAGGTACGGCAACCTCACCCGATGCGACAAACGGAGTACCGCGAGTCTCATGTCATTTTGGTAAAGTAGCTTGTAATATAGTTCCTTTCTTCGTTTCAATGTCGTTTAACGTTCTAGCTTGCCAATTGCTTGTATACAAGAATCATCGCAGATCCACAGTGCTGCGAAAGATTTATATTAATTGATGTTCTTACGAAAGTATCGTTTTTTCTATAGCTAAAAAGATGCGTTGTCATGTTGTCACGGATTTCACATACGAAATATCATCGTGCCGTTTCATCCTTTAAACATTTACTCTTTCAGCAATAAATTTCATCGCATACACATAATATATTAAATGGGCATGGTGCTACATCATCACAACGTTGTTCGTCTTTTTTTGTTTATGTGTTACTCTTTGTTTGTACGAAATATATTGTTATAATATTATTTTGTTTCGTCTTCTTGTTTAAGACTGGTATTAATTGTTCATATCAATTCTTTTAATTTCAAAGAAGAATTAATTTTCTTATTTTTATATTTATGTTTGATTTACTTAATTTATTATTAAATACGCAACACTATGCGCAATATACTTGCATTATATAGATTGCCAATCACGTAGGTATACACGTCAAAGTGATTTACTATGAAAGAATATCTTTCTATATTTTGATTAATGAATAAATTTATTTACAATACTTGATAATCGGTACAGAACGCAACTGCACTTGGAATGAATTGTTTTTAATCAATCTCACATATAATACACGGATTCGATACCAGTCTTCCAATAATAATAGCACAATGCAAATGTATCATACACAAATTTCACGGTTTAAAATATCAGCAAATTTTCGATATAACAATAAGATTTATTTTGTTATAGGTGAGTCAAATGTGTATACGTTGGGCAATATTGGTGCGCATAGAATTGTATGCACGAAATTGCCAACCGTGGGTCATACAAGAGAAGCAATGACTGCCGCAGGAAATACGACTACCAGATTGCTAGGTAACTATTGGACGATCAAATTGTTTAGCTACTGTACTCAAAATCAGATTGTTCGTACGGGATTGTGGTAACGTTTACTTATTTTGCGTGTTTTAGGAACATTTCAAAAAGTTGATTTCGTCTTCTTAATCGGAATCGGTGGGGGTGTGCCGCATTATACGGATTACAACAAGCATGTACGCCTTGGCGATGTTGTCATCTCTCATCCCATTCCAAATAACAAGAAGTACATTTATGTGTACTGTGAAAGTGCAAAGTCGAGCGAAAGTGGTGATTATCATTTCGAAACCAAAGAATATTGTCCACCAAATTTATGTCTTCAAGAAATTGCGGCTAATCTCAAAGATCAGGTAACTTATTTATTTATTATTGTTGTTTATTTTATTTATTATTTACCGATTTCAAAATTATTGTTCCAATTTATAGTATAAAGTACCTCGAATAATTATTGAATTCTTAATTGCTTTCAGTCGGAGAATGAAGCGAACCCTCCGTGGCAAACGTACCTGAAAGACGGCTTAGACATGCTAAGTAATCAAACGGAACACGACTTTAAGCCTCCACCACCGGAGTCTGATAAGTTGTATATGGCTATTGGCGAGAGAGATGTTATTGAAGTTGCACACCCTACTGCACCTTCAGACGCAGCATACAAAAGGTACATATTTAAAAAATGGAACAATACCCTTTAAATCCCAGATCATACCCTCGTTATGGAAATTTTAGTATTGGCACTAAAAGATTTCGGTCGTAAACTCACTTAATGATATATTGCCAGATTCGTAAGCGGATTACTCGCAGGTAGACGGAGGCAGAAATATTCGAATACCCTTCATGCGTTCAGTTTACGACCATTTTATTGTACAGATATACGGATTTCATGTTCATATCTACTACAAAGAGAATTCTCCAGTGAAGGAGTACTGTTCTGTATGTTTCAGGACTACTGGCTGTTCACGAATCCACTTAGCGCCCGTGGCATCCGGACGGTATATCGCGCGCGATGACCAGCTTAGACAAAAGTTTGCAGCTCGTTTCGGGGCTTTAGCGTTCGACGCAGAGATGGACGCCGTGGTTGAAAGCATTTTGGGTAATTGCCGTGAGAGTTTCGCCGTGATACGAGGTATTTCTGATTACAAAGATGGTTCACGTATAAAGGAATGGCAACCTTATGCGTCTTTAGCTGCTGCAAGCGTGATGAAATCCATTATTTGCGCCATGGATCCGCCGACTAATGTTTAATAACATTCTGATCTTATTTTTCGTCTCACTACGCATTTTATGCGATCATTCGTTACTCTGCGTTCCTTTATTTTGTGTAGATCTTTCTATACAAGGTGGACCAACTGTTTTTCATTAATTGAGACTAATCGTAGTTTAAATGAATTAGCGCACTCGCGATAACCGAAGCGCACAGATTGCATAATATGATAATTACTTAATAGGTAGGATAAGTTGATTTCTCTTTTCCTCTTGCATTTCACGTTGCATTTAATGCGACGAAAATCAATCATTTACATTACGATCTGATGGAAATACGATCGTAATCGAAACGTACGATAGTCAAAAAGTACGATGCACCAAGTGCATTTTAATTAATTAAGTATATAGTATGAATATATGAATAATGTTCTTAGCAGTAGGAAGAAGATTCGATAGGCTACGATTACATGCTTCCAAAACTCTAAATCGCTCAACAAATGCATTTGACTGAGAAAAAGTGCTTGTTCGTTTTTAAAGATTTTATTTTGACACAACTATTTCAAATACATTTTTTACGATTCCTGTTTCGAAACGTAATTTTCCAAAGTCATGAAATAATTCCACGTTTGCTATACTTATTCTTTGCTAACGTATACTAAACATCAACTCGATGTGATTATATATAGAATATTAATATATGATTTTATAGAATTATTCATATACACTTTGTACTTTTCATATATCGTCTATTATTATCGTATATTTATTTAACTGTAATATCGCGAAAGTAATGTGTAACAGAGATATCAGTTGATTATTCCTAAGACTGGTGCCATTTGTTTTTCGCATTTTTAAGCCGCGTGTGCATATGCCCATTGGGGCATGTTGAAATCTTGTGCACGCGACGCGAAACGAGTGTCATAAAATTCAGACATTTGGAATAGTAACTTAGATATTATTGTAACGAGGCTCTCGAATATCAAAAATTAGTGGATAGGATTTAAAGTCGAGTACATAGACACACACACACATATATATATATATGTATACATCTAACTAAGGCGACGGAAAGCTTTAAATGAAGCCTCAGCGTAGTAAGCAAATCAATTAAAATGTAGAATATGATACCTGAGATCAAAGGCAGAAAATACATTTGGCAGTATTTACCTAAATCAAATCATTGTTAATACAAAATTAATCAACAAATATTGCACGGTTATCAGAGTATATTATCGTTTCAAACAAATCTGTCCATCCTATGATGTAATAAAAGAGGAACGACCATAGAACTCGAATTTGATGAAATAGATTTTCCAAAAGTTTAATCGTACTTCAAAGACTACAAATTTAATCTTCTATATTATTAGAATTATTTCTTTTACGGGATGATGCGTTCTTAGGTTTTTTGTTATAGTGCAATACATATCTGTAATAATAGCCAAGAATAATTATATAAATCGATTTTATTGTTGTTATATGTTTAAAATTTGTTAAAGCTTCAGATTTTATTTTATCTTAAAGCAATATCTGTAAGTATATAAACGTGACTTCCTACAGAATTCATGTGTAATTTATTATTAGGGACATCATGTTTAGATATTTTCAAATAGTAAACATTATCTTGGATGGTTGTGATCGTGCATTGTTCCTACTTTCACTTAAAACTGTTCTTTAATTTGTACAGTGTTTCAGTCGTAAACGTAGCAGCTGTACACATTTCTCTTTAGTTTTATCGTAGTCTCTTTATTAAGTCCGATTAAACTTTTGGATCGTGATATACGTACCAAATATATGGAAAATTGTACAATTACTTGACGCTAATTGAAATACCAATGTGTTCAATTGTATATTTGATTAACGCAGGCAGATAAGGAATATTTCTCTAAAACTTAGAAGATAGGTAAATAGCAAATATTTTCTTACACCTTTATTCGAGTTTAAATTAAATCACTCAATTTGTAATCGTTTAATGAATTGCATGTTTCTCTTAAGATATTAGAATTTTTGTTAGATTAATATTCCGATTGCCTGCGTAACTGACCATGCTGAATTCTACTGCCTCTTTGAAATTCCGACGTAAACATTTTTAAGTACTCGAAACATAGGTTTGATAAAAAATTCGACGACATTATTACGCTTCGTTCGAAATATTGAATGCAACTTCCTCGCATTTGAACTTCTTTATAGATTTTAAAGCACAGGGTAGCGTATCAGAACTCTATATTAGAGATAAACGATTGGATTCGAACATAAATCTAAACGAGTAGGAACGTAGGACGTAAAGTAACGTAATAACGTGTCGGTACACACAGGCGTATTGTTGATAGCAAAATCTTCAAATTCTAACTTATCGTGCGCGCACGATACACATGAATTTGCACGAGTCATCGTAATTAATATTCCGAATTAAAACTTTATTTATTTTATTTATTCGATATTCTATGAGACACGATTATTTTATTCTGAAGTCGTGCGAAATGTGCGTATCACTTTTCTTTTCGGAAGTATTTACATTGTTCGAAACATACGATATCGATGTGAAAATAGAATATAAATGACTAGCGACAGATTTGTAATGATAGCAGGACCTCAGATCAATTTAATCGATGAGAAGAATCACTTGTTGCGTAGAAGCACGTTTTTAAAAATTCTATCAAATATAGAGAGTAACTATTATTATATACATAATATAAATATATGCAGATTCTTGAATATAGATATACACCTATTCAAAGTATTTAAATATAAATTAATATATATTACAACATGCGAACCGTGAATTCTACTACGTGGTGAAACTCTTTAAATTCAATTTACCTGACGATGCAGATTCCTACGTAAGGCCTAAATGTTATGTACGAAACGAAACGAAATTTTATTATTATGTTTAAGTGAACTTTTCCAGCCGTGAGCTTCCAAGCTACGTGTTACATTTTACCTACGTATGTACGTACGTACGTGTCTGACGTAACATTACATGTATGTATTAGCGTTAGTATTTACGCGCTTTCAGTACTAGTCGCACTATTGTGTTTATCCGTCTATTTACGCTTAGATTTTAAGTACACGCATACTTATTATATGTACGTCCACTTAGTTTCTATTTAAGAGTTTATTGGCATCGTATATATATATACATATGTAACGAGTATACGCAAATCGCAATAGATTACCATTTCCGTTCGAGCGAATCATTTTTGAATTGTCGTCGATCTCCAGTTAGCAGAGACTGCTTCGCAATTGTTCGCACGCCATGTTTCAAGTCAAACGCAATCCAGTTTCTAATGACTGACAAATGTATGTACTTGATTGCTGCTTATAAACGTAGAGTCGATGGGACCTTAATGGATTTTTAGGGAAACCGATCGCGCAGGCTTGTAGCTCTCCGGCCAATGAAATGATTTGAATTGTCTTGAAACGAGACCTTGGTATTTGAGCTTAAACGGTGTTACCTGTATCTAGCATGAAGAGATGTTCGATATAGTTAACAAAATGGGTGCTACCAAAATCTATCAAAATGTTGTTCTATCACCTTCGCTGCTATTTACTTTTTGTTTGGATAGTTCATACAGTAGTGGTTATATAGCTTCTAAATTTCGTTTTTTAATTTCAGCTTCAAAACTGTACGCTTTGGTTTTAAGGATTCTTATTACTGAAATTGAATATTATTAAATTTTGGTAGCTTCCATGATTAGTAGCGTTCTGCTAGGATCGCAATGTCTACAGGGGAAATGGAAGTAAAAGACTAATTTTAAGTTACTTCATCGCGGAAGAGGAACTGTGATAGTATCTGGGCTTTTCTGCGTGAAGTAAGAAAGTAAGCGGAGAGAATTATAATATAAAATATAAATCGGTTTCATAGCGTTTCATTTTATAAATGATTAAGGAAGGTGTACACAGCGAGATTGTAGACTGGAGGAGACACAGCGAGATTGTAGAATCAGGTTTTTAAATATTATTCATCTATTGTGTAAATCATGGAAGAAATAGGTGAAGTTGTTAAAGCAATATAAACAGAGGAAAAGGAAAGCACGCTTGGGTTATCAATCTTTACCGTCACTTAATTTCTTCTTGCTGTAGTTCATGATCTCGCTATATTACTTCCATAAATTAAAAGATAAAGACGAGAAAAATGTACGTTATCGGCGATGCAACTTTCTTAGAAAAAGCGAAGTTTGAGTAAGCTTTGGAAGGAATGAACCAAACGACATGGCATATCTCATTTTGTCAATGATCCTTTCTGACAAATAATAATAATTTTACAAAAGCAATATAAAAGTAATTCGTCCCAATTAATTAATTGACTAATACAATTTTTTTTCAATAGCAATAAATAATTCTTGGATCTTTTTTAATGTACACATGCTGGACACTATGTAGTAATTAATATTTCTTTAGGACATCATATTGCGAACGTGTATGTATTTATTCTTAAGTACGTAACGGATAATAGTTTCTAGTTTAGGTAAATGAAATATTTTTTGTTCTCATGTGAATTTCATGTAACAAGATCTCTGATATTTCATCGCCGTGTTTAAATAAATAGAGGTCCATTGTTCCTACGTTTATTACCACACACTCGTCCAATCATTTTTCGTTTTCATTAATTAGCACATAGCATAAACAGGCATATATTGTGTGTTAATGTCAATATTTCAATCTCTTGGTTTAAACACTAGAAGAATGAACTATTATTAATTATTTTCATTTACAAAGCTTGGTTTAAACACTAAGAGAATAAACTTTTATTAATCATTTTCAGTTACAACAATTTTACTAATACTAATTTCTTCTAACATTTTCAGGAGAGATTAATGCTAAATATATTTATTCACCTCGACTACTGTTTAATTAAGAATAAATCCTATACACCTTAGACGCGACCATTATCTTACATTATCATTTGCTTTTTTCTTTATTCTATTTTTTCTGTATATGAAGGATCTCATTGTATTGTATATTATGAAAATAAACAATGCTAAATGCGTTCACTACATACATATTCATTAGTTCGAAATATTACCTCCTATATGAGTTTTTAATGTTTTTTTATCGAACATAAGCAAATAAAACCAACAGCTATAATTGTTAATATCTTAAAGTAGTTCAAAATTAAAACATGATTGTATCATCAAGTGATCTACAATTTATCAGTCTTCAAAAACATATCTAAAAATCAGAAATTACAAAATGTTACTCAACATATTTTCTGTTCTTTTTTTCTTTTTATTTGCTTCTAACGTGTCTTGCCCGAAAATTCTTGAATTCGAATTCTTTCATTGACTCTCATCATCGTCTGTAAATAACAAGAAGGGCGAGGTGAACGCGATTACATGGCAAACATACATTTTTCCCCACTTTTTCCCCTATGGAAAAAAGAATCGGATAACATTTCTAATGTTCCACTCTTTCATTCATCTACCNAACATGATTGTATCATCAAGTGATCTACAATTTATCAGTCTTCAAAAACACATCTAAAAATCAGAAATTACAAAATGTTACTCAACATATTTTCTGTTTTTTTTTTCTTTTTATTTGCTTCTAACGTGTCTTGCCCGAAAATTCTTGAATTCGAATTCTTTCATTGATTCTCATCATCGTCTGTAAATAACAAGAAGGGCGAGGTGAACGCGATTACATGGCAAACACATTTTTCCCCACTTTTTCCCCTATGGAAAAAAGAATCGGATAACATTTCTAATGTTCCACTCTTTCATTCATCTACTGTCTCTCCTGTTTCTCAGGAATGCACGCGTCGTAGCATTTCACGTTTTACCGCTTTATATCGTTTTCGGCGTGTCCGTCAATTTCTGCATTTCTCGGTCGTTCTCTTTACTCGACTTACCGTATTTGTTCCACGGCTGCTCGTCTGCCGTGCCCCAAATTATGTAAATGATGGTGCAAACGATGGGATTAAGGGCGGCTATGATAAAAACCAATCGCCATTGTGCCACGGTTTGCTGAAAAACAGTTGCAAACTCAAATGTCGAATTATTATGCAATCGCGGAGATAGAGAAGCTCGCAGGTAGCGTGTGCATAAACGAATATTTATCCTTAGATAAGGCGTAATCAGTATGCAGCAGAGTGTTAATAGAAAAGTAGTAAATCTATCCGTGATGTGTATACACGATTGTTCAAGAGTATGTAATCCACGACTAAACAAAGAAATTATGTGTACTTTATCAGAAACTTAAGCAGGTCATAAATGAGAAAGAAGAAAATCGTGGAAATTTTCTATACTGATTATTATAATAAATTATGTATTTTTATTCACGACAGATGAATATAAGAAGCTTTTACTTTTCCTAACGATTATACGTACATTGTGATCCGTCAAGAGTCCAACGACTACCGGTGAGAGGAACCCAGTGGCTATCACTATCATCCCGCAGAACCCGAGGAGAATGCTGGCGTAATTCGGGCTCATGTCTACAAAGGCCGCCAACGTGGACGCGGATACCGCGCCGTTCACCATCGTTCCTACCATCATAAAGAACGCCGCGAGAATCGGGTAGCACCCGCTGAGACCAAGGGCTAAGACGAAGACCCCTTGTAAGCCGCCGCTCACGCACGTGGCCAGTTTCCTAACGTTCGTCAAGCTCATTTTGTTGGTGAGTATGAGCCAGTCGCTCCACATCGAGTAGTAATACGAGAAGATCGTTCTTAATATGTGCGGAGCCCCAGAGAGAATTCCAGTCTAAAGAATTAACGGATGATTAGTCGTGGTTCATTTATTTTATTTACTAATACGAGTTAATAGTTCGTTTAAAATTTTGCAGTCTTTGAAATATATAATGATGTATATTTACGGACAGAAGTCAATGGAAATAAACGAATTCGTTCCGGATATATTTGCAAAATTTAGTACTTTGAAATACTTGGGAAGATTGATTGAATTTATAAAATGACGGTTCTTAAATGATAAATTGTATATGTGTACAATACCGCGTTAAGATCCCATCCGTGAATGAAATTGAAATAAGTCGGTGATTGAGTCATCAGAGTGAGGAAACTCCATGCACCGCCCCACTGAGCAATGATCGTAATCCAAACTGGACGTGATGTTAATATAGACTTCCACGGGATTCTAGTTTCCTCTTTTTGAACCGATGTAGCGATGCTGTCCAAGATGTGCTTCTTCTCCTCGTCGGATATGCGGGGGTGTTCTTCGGGCGAGTCGTACACGAGGAAGTACCAAAAACCGTACCTTCAGAATCATTTTTGTTAA
This sequence comes from Ceratina japonica, assembly GCA_019453355.1. Lineage (NCBI taxonomy): Eukaryota > Metazoa > Arthropoda > Insecta > Hymenoptera > Apidae > Ceratina > Ceratina japonica. Next base: position 25,326 of record SMSR01011799.1, on the reverse strand, counting down.
AAGTCTGCTGATTCTAGTCAGATTAGTGTTATTTNGAACGCCGCGAGAATCGGGTAGCACCCGCTGAGACCAAGGGCTAAGACGAAGACCCCTTGTAAGCCGCCGCTCACGCACGTGGCCAGTTTCCTAACGTTCGTCAAGCTCATTTTGTTGGTGAGTATGAGCCAGTCGCTCCACATCGAGTAGTAATACGAGAAGATCGTTCTTAATATGTGCGGAGCCCCAGAGAGAATTCCAGTCTAAAGAATTAACGGATGATTAGTCGTGGTTCATTTATTTTATTTACTAATACGAGTTAATAGTTCGTTTAAAATTTTGCAGTCTTTGAAATATATAATGATGTATATTTACGGACAGAAGTCAATGGAAATAAACGAATTCGTTCCGGATATATTTGCAAAATTTAGTACTTTGAAATACTTGGGAAGATTGATTGAATTTATAAAATGACGGTTCTTAAATGATAAATTGTATATGTGTACAATACCGCGTTAAGATCCCATCCGTGAATGAAATTGAAATAAGTCGGTGATTGAGTCATCAGAGTGAGGAAACTCCATGCACCGCCCCACTGAGCAATGATCGTAATCCAAACTGGACGTGATGTTAATATAGACTTCCACGGGATTCTAGTTTCCTCTTTTTGAACCGATGTAGCGATGCTGTCCAAGATGTGCTTCTTCTCCTCGTCGGATATGCGGGGGTGTTCTTCGGGCGAGTCGTACACGAGGAAGTACCAAAAACCGTACCTTCAGAATCATTTTTGTTAAAAGTCTGCTGATTCTAGTCAGATTAGTGTTATTTTTATTACCAAATGACGCCGAGCATCGACGTTACGTGAAATGCCGCGCCCCAATTGAACCAACTGGTAACGGTTGCGCAAAGTGGGTAAGTTATAGCGGCGCCCACAGAACTACCTGGAAAATAATGTATATATTGTACCATTAAATTAATGGAGATTTTCTCAGAGTGATTTCTACAAAAAAAAGATCATTGTACTAAGACCATCTAGAATAAAGAGTTTTACCTAAATATGCACTGACAAATCTACTTCGTTCGTTCGGAGGGATCCATTTTGCTGTCATATCATGCATCGAGGGCCACACAACACCCTACAATAGTTTCAACGACTTGCTTTCATTCTCTTATTATCTTAATAGATACGAAGTTCTCATATATAATGTTAATAAAAATGCTAGAACTCGAAAAAACAATTATTACTAGTTATTAGGATTTTTTATTATCGAGAACGTGTGTTGTACTAATTTTTATTTCTCGGTGACGTACCGCGATCAAACCTTGAATAACTCGTAGGGTAACGAGAGCGTGGAAATCATACCACGTCAGCCAGGGGATGAGGAAGCCGAGAATCGCTGTTAACAAGTTCCCCATGCCGTAGACAAGTTTGGTCCCATAACGCCTTGCTAAGAGTCCTCCAGGAAGTTGCGATAGCCAGTGAAACCAGTAATAAGCTCCTAATGCCAAGCCCTGCTGGTACTCGGTCCAATGAAATCGATCGCCGTTCTGAAGATTAAATTAAAATAGTTTTAATTAATTGATGAAACACCAATACTTATTAATGATCGATGAATTAAAACTTGTAAATTACGATATGTTCGTCTGCCTTCGGTATAGTCGTAGTCACGTTACTACTGAACGTGTCTCGACCCATGCAATCCGCTATGTGAACTTTCGTCACCCGAGGCACCACCATTGTCACAATCGTCAAGTTCAAGTTGATTCTCAACATGTAATTGATCGCGAACCCGCAAAAAACGAGGTACCACAGCACGTCCCGGCATGTTAACTGCAGCTTCGCTGCAATTCCATATTTTGATAATCTTAGTTATTTATAATATGGGATGTTGTTAGTATTTAATGAGATTTATTATTCCGATAAGTTTATAATCGATAAATGGGTTATTTATATGAGAAACGTAAGTTGGTGATAACAGGGAATAGTCTTTAGCGATAATGTGCAACAATACCACTCTTATATCGTAACGTTATTAGCCACAGCAGAACCAAGTCTGTGAATCAGCAAGATTTTTCGTCTCCAGTAATATTGGCCATTATTTTTCTAATTCGTACGAGACGATAAGATCTCGATATAATATCTAAAAAGCGATATAGCCTCATTCCTAAGTCACCCGTTCTTCTAATCCTTCTAATAACGCCATAGATAAAAAAAATATCAAATCATTATAAATGATTACAGATCTGTAACTATAACGCAGATCCATTTTTTGATAGAAAAAAATTTGAACAATTTCAACAGAAGGAGTTGTATTCATCTTCCTGCACCGTTAGTGGAAAATTTCAGATGACAATTATCCGAGGCGACGTTCGCGTGGTATCGACGCTCTCTTCCGATCCGCGCACGACTTTTCTTAGCTCAAAATATTATACTTACGCATAGGCATCGTGTCGTTATTACTTTTCGCGGACAACCGCGTACGTTCCGAAACAGCAATTAATTAATTGTCAGTCAGTGACGAGATGCGCGGAGGCAGTGTTCGTTCGCCGAAAAATCCGTGCACATGCATCTGTCAATGCCGGTGGGAAATCTTGACGGTTCCGCGGCAATCGCGACGTGCATGTAAAAAAACCGTGTACGCGGCAGGTATTAAAAGTGTCGGGCAAGTCTTTAAACCGATTTCGACGCGTTCTATGTAGGGCGGTGTCGTTATGGGAAAAGCGCCGCGAACTTGTACGACGCGTAGCAAACGTCGCTCACGAAAACATTTTCGCGTGACAGTTTCGCGCACCTATAAGTATACGTGTTAATCAGTTGGTCTCGCGCAAAACACTGCATATCTGCTCTTCAATTATAATAATGAGCACCCCGAGTTCCTTTGTCTACTCTAGTCCTACCCGGTTTTCCAGCCGCACTGATTACCCGGCGATCGCTAATTTATTAACGAAGGGGACCTGCGAATCGGTCTCGTCGACCGACGAGATATCAGCTCGTCCCTCGCGCCACGACTCGAGATCGGATTTTGTTCTACTTAGGTACGAAGCTCTACTTATGTTAGTCATCTCCATCTGAATCCCAGTCACTTTCGAAGTTTCGCAGTTTCGAGATAAGATTGTTCAAATTTTCTGTATCAAATGATCCGTTTAGATCTTACGCAACGTGCATTAAAAGTGTTCAGCAACTACGAGTTGTCTCGTTCGTTGTTTCTTACATTTTCTGTTTTCTGTCGATTTTGATTGAGTGCACTTGAAAATATTTTCAGCGGTTGCTTAAAGAATTTATTTTTAAAGGAACGATTACGTGATAGAAATCGTTATCGTCCATCGTAAGATGTTACTGCAGAAACAAACAGCATTGTGAATAACAAGGCTGGGTGAAGATTTACGACTAGTATTACGCGTGCAGGATTCTTGCGGGTTTGTAAAGAACTCACGTCACCAAACTGGAGCAGTAACGGATTCACGCAATTGTTTATTATTAGCACATCTGCCACCTATGCATACACTAATTTTTTAAATATCATTTCTCTCGTCATTTCTTAAAATATCGTTTTTTCAGATTATAGCGATTACATAGCAAATATGTATCCTACATATTCTTTGTGATCACTAATAAAAGTATCATTTAAATTAAAAGTTCTGTTACGAAATGTATTTCTCTGTTATATTAAGTTAGGGAAAAGGGAATACATTATTTTTACGTAAACTTCAAGACTTTATCGAGCTTCTTTTTGAATCTAGCTTTGTGCAAATAGTTTCAAATTGTTTTATGGTCCAACTTCGATTATTTCTGTGATTTTATCGACAATTCCGATATTGCTGATGATATAATTAATAATGTAATTTCCTTGATATAATTTCCTACCCTTAGAGCATATATTACTAGAGGCAGCATGCCGTGCTCGAGAAGTGTGATCAGAATCACTATGAAAATACATGCTGTCTTTCTCACTCTACAACCAATCGCATGTGGAGTAAGAAAGACGGCATGTATTCTTCGATAGTGACACTCGACCACATTTCTCGAGCACGGCGTGCTGCCTCCAGTTTTTTATTTATTTGTTTAAATTATTTATTTGTTTAAATTATTTATTTAAGTCCAAGTACAAAAATTATGGTTAATTGGAATAAAGAGAAGAAAACCAATATTCTTAATGAAGTATACATACAAAATAGCTCATAGAGCGCTCGCTGCATTAATATAAAGCAATAAAGGTATAACATAACTTTGAGTAAGTTCGAGAATAATTACAATATTACCTAGAAAAAAAGACCGCATATAAAAAAACTAGAAGCGCTGCCTTTAGTAGAATATGTTCTAAGGACCTACCTGTGTGAGGGGCATCTTTAACATCCAAAATACGTGAACGGAATCGATGAAACTAAAATTGCACGTAATTGGCTGTTACAATATCAGGCCTATAACCACCATTCACAATTTTAACCGTCTGGCTTGTAGTTTCGCCTTTATAAAAGAAAAACTGTAAAATGTACCGAATTTTCTTCTTGTTGACTTCCATTTTTAACACCCTGTAATTCACAACTGAATATGCCAAACAAAGGACAGCAAAAGAATTTTTGTTAGTACGAAATGTCACCTTTCCAACGAAATCTGAAATTGTTTGATCGATACTTTACGAGATGTATACTACAGCCATGTACCGAAAAAATAATGGATTTCTTTTTCCCCAACCTAATATATTTCTAATAAGTATGTTTATAAAACTTACTTTGGAAGAATTGGTTCGGGTAGCCATTTATTAGCGCGTTATATCTTCCCAGTAGCAAGTTGACTTAGGTGTATATTTGTATCACTCAAGGAATTAGCGCTGTGTAATGAACGCAACAGTACATACATATGTGTCTGAGTAGCAATATCGATGATTAGCTTTTACTACGTTACCTAATCATCATCAATTGGTTAGTGAACTAGTCACATGGCATAAGGCGTGGGACGTAAAAAGTTTCGATGCTGGAAGTAATTTTCTCCTGTCGCAACATGTATGTACGGAGTGAAACTTATAATTTTCCTTTCAGAATGCTTCAACGAACGTTCACTTCGCAAGATTCAAAGGAAAGTTGCAATTGCAAAAATCCGCAGAAGTATTCGTTTTTTAAATGTTTATGACTATCAGTGAAGATGTATAATGAGAACACGATGATTATTCATTGAATTGAAAGATATCTCTTTTATCTAATTGTAAATAACGTAGTTCGTAAATGAATTTTTGCTGAATTGCATATTCGCAATTATTGTGAGTGATGTTTTTGTAAAAATAATGGATTTACTTTATACAATGATCGTTTTATAAAAAAAATGATTCTATTTTAATTTGAATGGATTAGAAGTTTTTACATATAGTTTGTGTCTGCATCCCAGCATGCATTTTTTCATTGATCGGCACAAGTTGATATTATAACATTCTTTGATTTCGTCACACATCGGTATCGGTCAGTAGCAACGTGATATTAACAACAATTTTGTTCACGATGAAACTTAACTACAGTTCATATCTTTCTAATTAATGATAACTAGATACACTGTAATAAGTACCGAGGTTCGACTAGTTTTCTGTCAGCCGTCAACTGATCGTAGCTACACGCATATCATATATAGAACGTCAATTGCGTATCAAGTTTAATGGCAATGTATTTAAATCTGACATTTCAGTAAAGTGTTTCTAAATGATTTATTGCAAATAAAATGTCAACTCATTCATGTATTATTGTACAATAATTACTATTATAATTTGACGACGAAGGGAGAATGAATGAAACACAACGACAAAGATGTGACAATCTAATCTTTCCTAAACATTCGCAATATTTTATAAACATAAGCTAATTTTTTAAAGCTCTATTAAATTATCAGTCACTCCGTGTTTATACGCGTGTGAAGTGTCGTTAACCTTTTGTGTTCGAAGTTTACATTTTTAATCACTAAAATCATACGTTTTAAATTTGGTCCTCAGTCATAAAAATTAGTGCTATCGAGTAGGAAGGTACAGAAATTCAATAGATTACGACAAAAGAATATTAATATTTACATTTGTACACTGTTGTATTACGCGTTGTATTATGAAGCATTCTACGTGTTCGATATGAATTGGACGATAAGAAAGTTTTTCATTCCGGAATGCACATAACATTGTAATATTTTTCGGGGCACAATAGATTAATTAAACGTACAAAAACGAGTGGAAACATTAAGACAGATAATAATTTTCGGTATAAATGCCAATTCGCAATTGAACGCTCATCATTCGGTTATTAATTTCATTGACTGATAGGCTCTTGGCGAGATTTCATCAGAAATCGCAGGCTTATATTTTTACAAGATTTAGTGGTTATAGTGGTCAATCGAGGAGTTGATGAAATCACGTTGACTCTTGACATCACGCAAATGAAGGTCCCGTCGCTTTCGCACGGCGGTATATTTCTAGACGGGAAGCGTGTGGAAGCGCGTGCCACGGGATGCACATACATGCAACTGCATGCAACGCGCGTATCGAGCTGATACTCTGATTTTATACTCGGCACAGTTTCATCAGACGGCGTTAGTCTTGGTTTGTTGATGAAAACAAAAAACAAATCGCGAAATTGAAGAAAAGTTGGTAAATAGATAAAGCCCGCGCTTTTTTCCAGAGCCAAAGAAGCGATTACGGAATTGTAATGTATACGTTCAGACTATCAGCAGTCCCCGATAAGGATTATCAAGAAAACGTGACGAAAAAAAATAAATATAACGTCCAATTATTGAATTAGACGAACAGATGGGCTTCGATCGGTTTCGAACATTTTTATCTCCATAATTAATCTGGCATTTTACGATGTCCTGGAAATTTAAAGCCAGTTAACGACCTAAGTTATTAAAAAACAATTCAACTCGACCCTGATCATGCTCGTAACTACTACATTAGTTTCTTGATCGAATTTTAATTTTATTTGACATTTAAAACCTCGGATCGAAATCTCGAAAACAAGTACTTTATCTTACGGACGTTTATTAAAATTGTTTTCTTATAAAACAGATTAGAGTGATTTTTCTTAACAGTTTCGTAATTCAGGTTTCAGTTTACATTCATTGATAAATATTTACAAAGGAGTCGATAACAATATTACTAATTATTCATTTTTATTAATACCAAAAATTGTGCTATTCAATTTGCACATAAGCCTATTCTTCGTATTCTTTTTGCATTTGTATCAAAGATATTAGAATAGGTAGTTCAGGTTTTATAAAATTGTACGTGAAATTTCTTCAAAAGAATTTGTTTGTTTATTGTTTGTTTGTGTTTCACGAGTCGAAACCTGGCGTGTGACAAGTAGCAAGCGCACTTCTAGAAAGAAATCTTCGCCGCATTTACGTAAGCCGCGATGATCGGAGGGGAAGCTGGCCATCGGCTACGTTGCGACCAGGCAGCGGCTTGCTTTCGGGTGGACAGTCTTAATTCAGCTTCTGCACGGGCCGCTTCAGGATTAGTATTTTTCTTCATCCACCTCTTGTGCGCGACAGTGTCTCCAGTGAAGTCACTCGTTTTTCCTCATACTTTCTATTTCTTTTTGGCTTCGTTTTACGTTATCTTCGCGCGAACGTCAGGCCGAAGCGGCACTCGACTATTATTTCCGTTTTGTCTAAAGCCACAGACGAGGAAAGGGTATTATATGAAAAGTATTAGGCTAAAGTACTTATCGTGACATATTCTACGAGATTTTATTTTGTTTACTGTACTTGCAATTAAAACTTGCTACTCGTGTCGAAGAATTGGGAACTGACCGATATATTATTTCACGGTCTACGCAGTACGTACAATCTTTTTATGTTTATTAATTCATTTATTTCTCCAATCGACTTTGATAAAATTCGGTTACCCCGCGTCGGAGTTTTTAACACACAACAAATGTCTCAATTTGAAGATTAGAAAACTTCTAGTTAATTCAGAAGCTACTTCGAGTCAACTTAAGGGAGTACTATCGATCTTAAAGTAGTGTTCAGAAAATTTTGAAATTTTGTATAGTAATATATTTCCATCTCAAACTGATGTACACAAATTTTTGGAATGCTAGACTAACCCAGAAGAAAGTTATTAACAATTTTACGTTTTCACTATGAACACATAGTCTTATGGAAAATGACATTTTCGACAGTTTCAATCACGAAATTCACGACAATAGCTGTTCAGTTTGTGATGAAACTGTGAGAAATGAATACTTCATATTTCATAAACATAATCGATGCATCAGATTATTGATTCACCAATTTTTATAGTTGATATAAGCAAATGAATAAAATTATCCATGCTCATTCGATCATTATACAC
>SMSR01011799.1:0-14558 GCA_019453355.1 Ceratina japonica | reverse complement strand
TATACAGGGTGGTCCGGAATTCGTAGTACAACCGGGCAGGGGATGATTCTACGTTAAAAAATAAGAAAATATTTTGGTATAACATTTTTTCATTCGGCACTCCGATTTCGAGAAAATCGATTTTGAACTTTGAGAAATCTTAGTACGATTTAGTACGTTTTGTATTGTAGCATTTTGATACTAAATGTAAAAAATATAAAGTGTAACAAAGAATAAAAAATAAGTAATCAACAAAAACACTTTGTAATGTATTAACCACACAATCATCAATGTTTGTAAACACTGATCCGGACAGAGACACAATCAGCAGGGAAATACACGAGCAAATTCTACTAAAAATCATCCCCTGCCCGGTTGTACTACGAATTCCGGACCACCCTGTATATGTATATTTCTCCTACATTCTGAAATAATTATACATACATATAGCAGTTAGTGATTCGTCAAAATAAATTAACTGATAATAGTCTCCATGTACACTGATTGGATACAGTTTTAAGATACGGGGTTATTATGCTTAACATGATTCATCGGTTTATATAACAGATAAGAGATTACGAACTCTGTCTGATCCTACAGGAATTCGAAGAAAAGAAATCGTGAAAATCGCTAAAATGTGTTGCAGGACGAATCTCCCTCAGGAAATCATGCAGATACCTGATTTCCCATTGAAACAGAACGAGGGACCGTCGTTCGTTCATCACACCGTCATTCGACAGTATTTACGAGATTACGCGAAGCATTTTAATTTACACCCTCACATAAAGGTAAAAACGACGCCCGTTTTCCAAAAGTAAAACTGCAGTTCGAGTCGTTGAGGTGTCAGTTTCACGATTTCGATTTTACACGATTTCCAGTTAAATGCCCTAGTGAAACACGTGGAGCCGGAGACTCTGCGCAACGGGCAGACGATCTGGATGGTTACGTACGAGGACTTGGAAGGCAAGGTGGAAACGACTAAAACGTTCGACGCGGTTGTCGTGTGTAACGGGCATTACACCGTCGGACATGTTCCGCACATTCCAGGTATCGAAAGTTTCCCCGGCGACGTCATACACAGCCATCAGTACAGGGTGCCGGAAGTGTACGCGAGAAAGAAAGTTTGCATCCTCGGCGCGTCTTGGTCCGGTATCGATATCGCGCTGGAGGTCTCCAAATGCGCCGAAAAGGTACATGGAACGTCGCTTAGCGCGAAACTCCCTCCTTACGTGAAATCCAGGCATTTCTGAATCCTCCTATATTCACAAAGTTTTTTAAAAAGATATTTTGGGGATTTTTTCAAATATTTTATCCACTTCTTGTTACATTTGATGTAGGTATACTTAAGTCATAATCTGCCGAAGCCGGTCGATTCGAGGATGGCGGAGAACGTGGAACAGAGGCCGGGAATTCAATCGATTCAGGGGAACGTGTTCATCTTCAACGATGGTTCCATGGCCGAAGTAGACAGCTTCATATATTGCACCGGTAAAATGACTTGATCTACTTCGTACATATAAATGATCGAGGTATCCTAAATTAATTACAGTTACATCAGAAAACGAATACCGTCAGGGCCCTGTCGAATTTCAGGCCTTAAATCAATAAAACAACGTTTGAATTCTCCAGAAACATCACTTAAATTAATTAAATTTATCAATTTTATTGGAAATGCTGTTTAGCTGCCGTTCTGTCCCTCGGTAGGGCCCTGACCCTCGAAATCGAACAGGCATCGATACTGATTTCGTTGGAATGTTATTTTTTCAGGCTACGAATTTACGTATCCCTTTATGTCAGCTAAAGTTGAGATGCGTACCGAGAACAACCACGTCGAGCCGATTTACAAGCACTTGATTCACACCGATTACCCGAGCTTATTCGTGATGGGACTGCCGGGCATAGTAATCCCGTTCCCAATGTTCCATATACAGGCACAGTACATCCTAGCCATTCTCGAAGGCTTCATCAAGCTACCCTCTTCCAAGCAAATGCGCGAAGCAAACGAGGCAGAGAAGAAAGATTTACTGAACCAAGGGATTCCGGTACGTGTTTATTTCCTTACAGATTAGAACGCACATTTTGAGTTTGAGAAGAACGTGTTTGCCCCTTATAGCTGAGGGATATCAACAAGCTGAAGGAACGCCAGTGGGCGTATTACGACGAAATGGCCAAAGCAGCGAACGTGCGTGGCTTCCCGCCGGTGATCAAGAAGATCTACGATCACTCGAATGAAATGCGTGAACTCGACTTCACTACTTACAAGAATTACCAATATCGCATAATCGACGACGAGAATTTCGTAGCGTGTTACTGTAAGCCTTGTTAGGGTTTAAAAGCGAGGTTTAAAGGGAAATATCTCTAGAAATATTTTACGGTCTGCGAACTGTTCAGATTTTCATTCTGCGCGGTGGGACTGCTCGCACTTCTTATTTTATTGAACATATAAGAATACCTTGTGCTTTTTTATTCGCTGGGGTTGAAACGCTAGACGTGTCTCGCTGCGATGGACGAATTCGAGATAAGCGACCGAGCGTCGGATGCTTCTTTCAGCGTTTTGCATTATTCTTTAGAGAACGAATATAACGAATCGGTGGCGCGTTAATGGGACTTACGTAATCGCGGAGCAGCCAGAGTTCACGGATGTTCACGCGTTGTGTAACGCTCCTGTATCGCTTGGAGGACGCGATCCAAGCGAAACAGTGAAGTACTTGTACGTAGGTGCACTTACTTTTAATTGACTTAATTAAAAGTTAAGAATTCTGTACGACTTATTAAAAATAAAAATGGTTAAAGGAAGTACTACGACAACGTGTCTAACGGGTCAGAATTATACTTATGATTTCAATATAAATATTAATCAATGTTTTGGTCGTTTATTCTTATTATGTCCTTTATAGCATTTTTGTATTGATATTAATCGCAACTTTTTTATTAATTCAGTATTAATACACCTCAATCACCAAAGAGTTATTAATAAAAGGTGTCTGGATTTTCAAATTCTTAATACTTAACGCGCATGTCGAACAATTATAAAGGTAGAGATGCGCGCGCTTCTGTTTATTTGTGCGTCAGCTCTGGACGTGATCGGCCATATAACCTAAATGTGCTCTTCGTTTTGCTTTCCTGTAAAATTGAAACGGAGGAAAAAATGGTAGAGAAGACTGAGAGTAAAGTTTCTTTCGCGTTAGAAGATGTAGAGGAGGATCACGAAGAAGTTATAGACGAAGATAAAGTTCTAATTGAAGAAAAACCGAGGGTGGATGTTGAGGTGCTGGATGCAGACCTGAAGCCCGAAATCGTTTATCAAATACGACCACAGTTATACGACAAGTATTTTTGATTTAATTATATTTATTTTCTATACAAATAATTCGTACTTCAAATGCCAAATTTATTAATTGGCTCCGGAACGCTTTGCAACAAACATCTATTATTATTCTGCAATTGGCAGAATATTTATTAACGATTTATTATTGTATGTAAGAAAGTTATTATTTACTTTGCTTCAGAACCATTGTTATAAATATTTTATTTTTCATACGTTTACATAAATTCTTCAGTACAATTTTAATGTGACTAATAAGTGATTAACAAGAATATTAAATATCAGAAGTTAAGTTTAAATAAAGAAATGTGTGAAGTTGCAAGTATGACACCGATTGAACAATTTAATTTAAAAACACTTTTATAACTAGTGAGATGTGAAAACGTTATGTATTTTCAATGCAGGTTTAAACCTTTAAGTGCTAAAGAAGTTATACATAATGTACTGTTTGACCAGCTCTCTGCAAAAACTTACAATGCAGAAGAAGCTCTTCAGTGGACTAATAGCATAGCAGATACAATTAAAGAGAAAGTAAAAGGTGAAACATTTATTTCTTGAACAGATCAAGTACATCAAGAATTCATGATAGGTCAACTTCATGTAGAATTTTGCAATTAATTTACGATATAATTTTAGAGTTAAAGTTCAATCGTTACAAATATATCGTGAACGTCGTTTTGGGCCAACAGCACGGTGCTGGAGTAAAAATTGGCAACAGGTGTATATGGGATGCAGAGGCAGACACATATGCCTATGATAGTTTTTCAAATGTAAGAATAAAAAAAGAATTTGAATCTCTTTAATGCCAAATAGACGCAAAGACAATAACATTTTCTTTTCAGGACACTATATTTTGTGTGGCCACTGTCTATGCTGTGTATTTTTATTAGAACTCTTTAATCACGCGTTTTCATTCTTCATGATATCGTTTTGGACCACCAGTATGGTGCTGGAGTAAAAATTAACACAGAGTGCATATGGGATGCAGAGGTAGACACATGCTTGTGATAGTTTTTCAAGTAAGAATAAAAAAGAACTTGAATTTCTATTTTGTGTAGCCATTGTCTCTATGCTGTGTATTTTTATTAAAACTTTAAATACGTGTTTTCGTATTTAATGACTGCAACAGTATTTTTAAATGTTATGACTGATAGGAGAATAAATGTGGACGACGTAGGAAGAACAGATATTTTATTGTAGCGTAGAAGTTATTGTTACTTATCAACACACGTTTGATATACGTTGTATGTTATACACTGACATGGCACGACTTTTACATACATTTAAGAATAAACTTTGTACATGCAATTTATAACACACGCACTCGCATTTCCATCTCGAGCGTGCATTACGCGTGCATGTCTTTGTTCATTACAATTATTATAGCACCATAATTCACGGTATTATTTCGTAGTTACAAAAGTTTTTAAAATCGTGAGATTAAAGGCATTTCCTATTATTATACCTATGACTTTCACTTATTTATTTAACGTAAAATTATCTTAACCCGCGGACATATCAGATTTTCAATACAGAATTTTATTCCATTTGTATCCATTAATTAGACTGTTTTATAAATACGTAATAGCTACAACAATTAAAATTAAGATGTAAGCACTTGGGAAAGAGATTCTACCAAAGAGATAAATTATTTTATAACAATATACCTCTTGTGTATAAATATAATGTATATTGAAATAAAGTATTTAGAACAGATATAAAAGAGTTCTTTTGTGATAAACAGAAGAAAAAATAAATAAATCCTTTATTCCTATAGTAGTAAGATAAGAACATGTGCTAAATGAAGACCAGTTTTATAATTTAACTCCATGTATAAAAATGTAACAGTATTATATTTGAAAATAATTTAATAATAAAAGATATGAAGAAATAGCTCGGTATGAGTAACAAAGCATACAATTATGATATTACAATATCTCGTTCCTTGCAATCATTCCTTTTGTCGATCCAAAATATATCAAATTTTACCTGCATATTTATTCATCGATATAATATATGTACATGATTGCTCACATAGATAAAGAATCAAAAAATATTTATTATCGTGTTTATCGTTAGCTTAAAGTCGTTTACTTCTTCTTAAATATAAAGATATTTTTCTTGCGTGTATTACCCTACGTAAGTGACGGAAGACAGATCAATTCAGCCGGGCGGTCGTTTAAAACGTGACTATTAGGTTGCTTAATCGATTAACACGTTTATGGTAATATTAAAATAAGTTACATAATTACACATGGCAAGGCGCAGCAGAGGGGCAGGCAAACGGGGACGACCGCTTTGCCGCTGCTCGATTTCGCTTTGCTTTTGCTAGACGCCTCGTATTCGTACTTCGCTTTACCCTTTTGCCATCCACCCTATAAAAAAAGGATAATTATTTTTAGCAAAAATGTATACTTGTAGAACTTGTATTGTTTATCTAGTGTTGTTATAAGATTGTCTAATGCTCTTTTTTTTTTTTATTAAAGCGTTTGAAGCCTCAAGGAAGCTTATTTTCGCTACAGTGGTTCTTACAAATGTAAATACTTAAGTATACATGATGCAATATGGTTAATATCTTAATATAGGGAACACAGTTATTATACCTTGAGATATAATTGGGATTTCTATATTCAAAGAATATAAGTAGAATCTACTCACTCCAGACTGCGACATAGCTGCGCTGGCTTCTTCTTTCCTAGTAAATTCTGCTGCGCCCGGGGGATAGTAAACCGGGGGTCCAGCAACATTTTTACTTTGCACTACGGGCGGTGTGTGAGGTATGAAATCAACTTCCTTCTTAACGACTGGCGATTCCCTTTTTTGTACCTTTTCTCGTTTCTCAATGTTCTCCAGTACCTCACGCTAGAGAATTATAAAAATTTAAATAAATGTAGATAAGCATATGACTTTATATCATNTTTGCACTACGGGCGGTGTGTGAGGTATGAAATCAACTTCCTTCTTAACGGCTGGCGTCTCCCTTTTTTGTACCTTTTCTCGTTTCTCAATGTTCTCCAGTACCTCACGCTAGACAATTATAAAAATTTAAATAAATGTAGATAAGCATATGACTGATTTTATCAATCTTAGTGAGACAACAAATATTTTATAAGTAAAATAATATCCTGTAGTTCAATTCCATCTATTAGCAATTCGTATTTATAACATTAGATTATTTAGGAATACTTATAACATTAGATTGTTATATGAATATTTATAACATTAGATTATTCAGAAATACTCTTTAGAACAGCGATCCTCAATCTTTTTTGAGCTACGGAACATTTTAATGTCAGAAAATATTGTCACGGACCAAATAAACCGAAACAAGCATCAAGAATGAGTCATAGACGGATGTAACAGAGGGAATCCGGTCATTTTTTTAAATAAAACATCGTTCAGACTCATATAATAAATAAAACAGAAATAACGCAAGTTATTTATTCTTTCTCTGTGGTCCGGTATCAAATGGCCCGCAGACTGGTACCGATCCGCGGCTTCGGTGTTGTTGACCACTGCTTTAGAATACTTATTTTCTCACCTCTGTGTCAGAAAACGATGCCATGAGTTCCTCCAACTTCTTAGGCGGACTTTGCACTTTAGCAGGCTTGCTCGTCGAGATGCCGTCCGTTGGGAACGGTTTCGGCAGCAGGACCTCGTGGTCTTCAGGGTACTTGCTCGGCGGTACCGTCGTGGTCGTGTTCGAAAACTTGTATATAGTGCTAGACTGCGTCGGTGTGATAGACCTTGGTCCCGTCGCGGGTCCCGGGTAATCCGTCCGATCGCCAGGCGGATGTCCGTTCGCATAAATCCCGTCTGACTGATAGTACTTCTCGTTTCTCGTGACTCTCGTCTTGGTTTCCAAAGGCGGCGAGATCGGCCGGTACGTCGGCTGTCCTGGCGAACCGAGGTGGTCCTCTCGGTAGAACTTCGACTCCTGGTGAATCGTCGTAGACTTCTTCGTGATGTCCGTTACAGGAGGAGGTGGACTGCTGTATCTAGTCGGCGTTCTCGGTGGTATGTTCTCCGTCATGGTTTGATAGCTGATCGTTTTGTCCGTAGCCGTGGTGCCTTTTGGTATCGTGTACGTGATAGTCTGATCTCCTGGCAGAACAACCGAACCTGGCACGTTGCCACCTGGTAGATAGGTTTCTGGAGGCCCCGGTAGCTCGTACGTGTACGTTTTAATGGTGGTCGTTACTTTTGTGTTCGGTCCCGGTGCCAGGTTGATCGGTATCGCTGGCGTTGGCGATGGGACTGGTACATATTCCAAGCTTCCGTATTCTTGCGCAGCACTCGTATGCATCGTCGTTACCGTCTGCGGTGGCTCCGTTTGATAGCCTGCAGAACATTAAATTATACGTTTCGCTATTAATAGAAAAAAATATCTCGATCTATAATTTTGATAGAATCGAATTGATAGAATCTATAATTTGATAGAAAATTATTTTACCTTCTTTCATGGAGTTTTTAATACATTTTATGGGAAAATTATTTTAATAGATCCTGTAATTTAATTTTCCCTTCGTATAATTTCTTCGTAAAATTACTTACTCGACTCGTGAATGTACTTGACATCCCTTTGGACGCCCGGCAAAGGGGAAGCCTGTTTCGAACGGGACGTGGATGTATCGCTGTATACCTGAAACGTGAACACGCTTTTATATTTCTTTATTCGCGTCGGACGTGGTGACGCGTGAAATATTGCAGGAGACAAAGTGCTCACCAGTTCCCTGTTGACTGATTTGCTAACAGGTTCCGTGCCGCGGTGCAGCGTGCTCTCCTCGTAGGTCCTTTCTCGAATATCGTCGCTGCAAAATGCGTAACGTGAAACATAATACCATAGCCCGAAGCGAGCGGTCTTTCTCGAGATTCCATATTCTTTGGAAATAAAGTTCAACTTCTAAAGACGTCATAAANTGCAAAATGCGTAACGTGAAACATAATACCATAGCCCGAAGCGAGCGGTCATTCTCGAGATTTCATATTCTTTGGAAATAAAGTTCAACTCCTGAAGACGTTATAAACGAAAGTGTAAATTCAATAAAATTCAAGGACAGTGAATTCGGAATCGCGGGTTTCTATTTAAACAGAATTCGTGCGTTCGATCCTGTTGGCAGCAATTCAAAACTCGTGATATTTTTATGTTTCAGAGAGAATGGCACTTACATCATATTCGAACTAGTGTTTAACGCATTGTCCGTTGTCCATGAATCTGCAATACAAAAAAGAGATTTCATTCAATTATTATTCTCACGGAATTGTTCAATTAACGTCTGGCGTTTCTTGATTAATGACACGGTTCGGTCCGAAAATCTGTAACGTTGAACGGCCGTCACCCGGTAACCCAATGACAATGGACATCCTTGTGCTCCAATGTCGCGTTCATTTTTTTCCATCACGCTTTTTTCCTTCGACCTTTTCTTCCTCTCCGAAATGCATCGGAGGGAAGGAGAAATCGGGTCAACCTTCTGTTACACAGGCAACCCTAATATGGACACGATTGTGTATCGCGTCCGTGTGTTACCGCAAACACGACACACGCTCGCCCGCATACAAACACGCGCGCACGCTACCCGCTACGTCAGTTCCATATAG
Source organism: Ceratina japonica (assembly GCA_019453355.1). NCBI lineage: Eukaryota > Metazoa > Arthropoda > Insecta > Hymenoptera > Apidae > Ceratina > Ceratina japonica. The sequence goes on along the minus strand of SMSR01011799.1, from coordinate 5,656 downwards.
AGAGACAGCCAGCACGGAAATCTTCTCCCAGCATAATGGCGTTGTCGTGTTACCTGCGTTAACCCACGGCTTACCGGAATCTCATAGAATTTCAGCAATTGCGACATCCACCGCGCGTCCCCTTTTTGCATAATGCATACATATTAGGTATAATGTTTCGCGGAACCTACTGTGTACTGCGCGATGTCGGATCGTGTACCGCAAGTATAATTTATGCGTAAACTTTCGTTTGTGGATGCATAGTTGCCTGAATCCAGCGATATCTCGCGTGTTAACATTTTCCCGTTTTGCATAAGTAAAATGTTACCGACGAAACGATAGCATTCAGTTACAAGTAGATTGCCCATGTTTATGCAAGTCCTTATTTTTACAAATTAAATTGAACAAACGAGCTTTGCTTCTTCTAAATGTTATAAATTCTATTTTCCTACAATATTTTATATTCTTTCATAGTCTCTTTAAATTATTGAAAATTCCCATAAAAGTGCGTAACTTCCACGTTCTTCCGGCGATTGAATTTAAAAAAAACAATATATCGAATCAAAATCTTAGATCGACAAATGTATTCTCGTCAAACGAACATAATGAGCATAAATTCGATTGCGATCGCTGTTTACAAATCCGGCGAAACCGTTTTCTCAATCTTCCGTTCACTTGTTATCGTGTACATTCATTTCCATTAGTAAACGGCGACGTTTAGCCGTGATTCGAGCGCCGGTTAATTTTCCCCGTTCTCGCTTTTAACAGGAGATAATGGTGTTTGATCGATGAAAAGGAGGCGCGAGGAGGCGCGGACCCGGCGAGGATTGCCGCGGTGCAAGGAACGAGCCTTCCTCGTTTTGTCGATCTCATTGTTAATTAACCATATACCTGCAAGGCCGTTCCGCGCCTTAAAAGGAGCGACACGAGTGACCAGACCTCCCCTTCCTTCCACGATCGTTTAAAACGTGCCAGCGCTTGCGCGCCATTCCTCGCGAACATGCCTGAGGGTTTATAGCGGTATACCCGACGTTCCGTCACTGGACCCTTTTTTTTATTAAAATAGTTTCATTGCCTACCCTTTTCCAGTTGACTAACTTCCTTTTCAATACTAGCGAGACATGTTTATAGATTCGCTTGGCTTCGGAATAGAATATTACGTAGAAAGCATTCTTATAATAATTACAAATGTTTCTGTCATGTTTAAAAAACGATCACAAATCCTAGTAAATTTCGTACAAAAATATACTATTATAGATTCGCTGGACTTTGGAATATTACATAGGAAGCATTCTTATAATAATTACAAATGTTTCTGTTCGTGTGTAAAAAACGATCACAAATCCTAGTAAATTTCGTACAAAAATATACGTTTATAGATTCGCTGGACTTTGGAATATTACATAGGAAGCATTCTTATAATAATTACAAATGTTTCTGTTCGTGTGTAAAAAACGATCACAAATCCTAGTAAACTTCGTACAAAAATATACGTTTATAGATTCGCTGGACTTTGGAATATTACATAGGAAGCATTCTTATAATAATTACAAATGCTTCTGTTCATGTTTAAAAAACAATCACGAGTTCCAGTAAATTTCGTACAAAAATATACGTTCACCTTTTGCTTAGTTTAATTTTGAAATTATCACAATAATGACATGAGATGGAATGTTAACAGGAACTTACCAACTGGTTTTCCATCGAGGCTCTTGTTGTACTGATACGACACTTGTTTGTAAGCGATCGTTTTACTTTGACCAGGCTGTACCTGAAACAACAAATAATAACTTTATGTTAAACTTGCTATCTGGTTGAATGCTAATGAGGCTATGTCAGCTTTTTGTAATTCTCCTTTGGTCACTTCGTTTCGCTAGATAAAATCACCGACTCGTGTTCCGATCAATGTCGTATATCTGATCAATGAATCTTTTTAATGAATGAATAATACGGAATGGATCATGATTCTGCTGTTCAGGACATGCATTGAATATATTTGAATTTCATCTCGATAACAGATTTATAAATTATTTTCCTATTTTTTTTATTTAGGAACTTTTGCTTCGAGATATTATCAGTTTTATAAACCATCTGATCATTTGTCTGATCTGTCTGGTCTGTCCAGAAGCGAAATTGATAAGGAATATTTAATTTTGTTAACAATGCCGAGTTCCAATGTACCTAATGATTAAATGAATCACAATGTCAAGCTTCTGATAAGATTAAACTACCCATTGAGATTTTTCAGTTTCTCTTATTTTGAACAATGGGTCCATTGGGTGAACAATCAAGTATAATGCGAAACACGTGGGTCGTACTTAACCGGCTCTCCTTATATGATTATAATTGTAATGAATCTCCTGGGTCTTTTACGTTGGTGGATCGGTAACAGTGTTCGAATCACGCTTGAATTTTATTGCCGCTAATGAATATTTCATCACAACTGTGGAGACAATAGCTGACTTTTAAATCATGTCAATCATGATACTGTACTTAGCTACATCAAATTATAAGAAAATGAATGAACGTAACGAAGATATTTTTTAAATATCAATTCTTAATTTCACTTTTTATTTCAGTTTTGAATGGACGAAAATTTTGATGCTTATACACATAGTAGTTTATGAATTTGGAAGTATTTATAAATAATTAATTGTGCCCATAATTATGGACATGATCTAATTGTAAGTCAAAATAAAAAGAAATGAGATTATCAGTTATTTTACACTACATTATTTTAAACCAAATTAATTAAATGTAATTTTCACGACTTCATTGTTAATAACGAGCCATAAGATAGTGATTGTTATATGGAATTCATTTAGTGTTTTAAATTTTATCCATTTAATACCACGGAGATGCCAAAGTAAGAAGTCTAATTTAATTATAATTCAATAGAAATAAGAGAAGTGTGACATAGTACGGAGGAATGAAATAATAACAAGTTCATAAATGTAAACGACGTCCTATTCTTGGGCCAATGAGACTAGAATAAAACGTATTATATCAATAGAAAGCAACACATATTAAAATGCTTGAAAGGTAAGTACTTCTCATAACTTTATTTCTCTTTCTAAAGGTTTTATTTATAGTAATTACGGACACGTTCACGCAGAAACAAAGAACGCGTTATTCAAACGCGATTTCTTCATCGGCGGTCATAAAAGTATTTACACGCATGAAACTAGAACATAAATTTTCCGCGCGAGTATCTCGTCAAAGATCTTGCTTTTCACGATCGAAGCTGTTATTTCGTATGCAAATGAGAATAAACCGTGTCCGCGGAGCCGTGTACCTTAAGGGCCTCTCGCGCGACGGAAAAATTTCTAAGGCAAGCGCGAGATGCGCGTGGCAAATTGCGCGCGTAACCAATCTTCGTTTCCATTGAACGCCGGATCGCTGGCTGACCGGTCGAGAAACGTTGCAATTACTCCGATCCAGCGTACGCGTAACGGCTATTTTGCATCTCCGCGTGATCACCTAATGCCTGATATATCTCGCGAGGCGTCAGATCCACGATAGCGCATTCCACGGGAGGAACGATGCGCCTTTTTCACCGATTCACGAACGTTATCGCGCGATCACCTGGTTATTCTGAGCGAGACGGAATCTAGAAGTTCATTCTTCTCGGAATGGTCGATTTCCATTTTTCCTCGGAGTATTACACGTAGATCCGAGATAGGCGAGTGGAAGAAAATCGCTTTTTCTCATGCTCTTTCTAAATAATCATCAAATAGATGATTCTCTCGATTACAGCTCGAAGTACTTCATCATTTTTTAAGGGAAGTTGTATGTACAAGAGATATAAAAAATGTCCAGAATTTCGCAAATTTTATATTGCATAAAAATCAGTAAATGAATAATAGAAATTAGTAGGGAAATGGCTCTTTCGCAAATTTTATATTGCATAAAAATCGGTAAATGATTAATAGAAATTAGTAGGGAAATGACTTAAATTATTCTTTTTAAATGCTCATCAAATAGATGACTCTCTCGATTACATTTCGAAGTACTTCATCATTTTTTAAGGGAAATTGTATTTACAGGAAGTATACAAAATGTTCAAAACTTCGCAAATTTTATTTTGCATAAAAATCGGTAAATGATTAGTAGAAATTAGTGGGGAAATGACTTAAATTTCTCTTTATAAATGATCGTTAAATAGATGACTCCCTCGAGTACATCTCGAAGTACTTCATAATTTTTTAAGGGAAATTGTACATACAGGAAGTATACAAAATATTCAGAACTTCGCAAATATCTTATTTTGCATAATAATCAGTAAATGATTAATAGTAATTAATAAGGAAGTGACTTACATTTTGTAACTCCGAATCGATGAAGTCCAGACCCGGTATCCCACTGGCTGCTCCACTCGGACCACTGCTCACATACTTTTCCGTCGTGGTTGTCATCGTTCGCGTTGGCGAAATAGTTCTGTATTCCAATCAATTTCCCAGTTTGACGACTAACATTCTTTTTAAATTATACACTCTCTAAGACTCACTTACCTGGCTTCAGAAACCACTTTGGTAGGATTCGCAGCGACGCGGTACTCTACTTGAGGCGAACGCGCCCTACCAGCCCGGCTAGGTGTGACACTCCTAGAGACGCTTGTCTGCAAGTCCTCAAGAAGAGCATCTGCAATCATAGATAGTCATTTTACAATAACTATCATTAAAAGGAAGATTAATTAGTTCATTCGATTTTCTCGATCTGTGCCCTTCTTTTGACAGACAAATCGATATTATCTAATAGACATTGTGAAAGACCTGCATTAATACAATACGCATGATGTCATTTCTGTTGCTCTAAATTAAATATATTTCGTCCGTCACTCGACGCGATATCAAGAATGCTTACGCAACGGCAATTTAATATAAGCTACTTAACGATTACTAATCACCGCTTCTGCGACATGTTCCAAACGATAACTAACATAGTTGTAAGGAAACGTGCTCCAGGTTCGGCAGACTAAATAGTCGTCATTGTGATACAAGAACGAGAGTTTCGGGGAATTATAAGTGGTACACGGTCGGTCGAAAAAAGTATGATTCAAGGATAGGGTTACACCTCCGGTGGCACATTTAAAGGTTTACCTAAGTTGTTTTCGAGGCTGTTGGCCGTGGTCGCCGACTGGCTCTGGCCAGATATAGGACCGCCATGACTCACGATCTTTCTGCTGGTGTGCGTCGTTGTTCTCTCCCTCACCGCAGCTGACATTGCGCTCCTCTTCAAGTTCCCTGCCTCACGACCTACAATTATAACAGAAATCATTTCTAAGCGCACCTACACGCTGATTATGTCTATATTAACAGATTTACGAAAATATTTTTCCGGAATGCTCTCAAAACATTGTCTTATAGTCTCCTGTGCTTAATACTATACTTTTTCTGCAAGTTTCATTCTAATTGCCAGTCTTACTTTCAGTCCAAGGCAATAGTAATAAATCATGTACGACTTGATCTCGTTACTTTATTAGAAACGTCTAATTAGTCGATTCCGCGAACAATCACGCAAGATTAACAGACGATCGCTACGTCAATTAAAATAGTACATGACGCGATATGAAAGTCAGTTTAGCCGCGATAAGTCTTATTCGACTAGAAAAGCTGATAGCACTTGCACTTGCTAGTCGTTTTTCGTCAAAGTTTCGCTCGGGAGCTTTTCGCTTTCC
>SMSR01011796.1:38532-51974 GCA_019453355.1 Ceratina japonica | reverse complement strand
CGTGCGATATCCGTAGGAGAACGTTACGCGAAAATTCGTAACGAGTCACGATTTCAATGTAATTTTCGTAACATCAGATTTCGGGAAAGATAGCGAGAACGAATGTTCCGCTTTCTTGCGTCTGTAACGACTCCTTTCGTCCCGACTGTGCGCAACTCGATTCAAATCGAGCGGCCACTCTGACTTTGCGAACATCCGTTGCCCCGCGTCGGACGGACGAACGTCCCGTTTAATTCGCACGTTCAAATGGAAAAATTCGATCGACGAATCGAACATTCGAACGCGGCGAACATCGTTGTTGGAAGTCGGACGCGGCGAGTCGGTAGACGCGGTCGAAGGAGCCCCGGCCGTCTGAAAACGAGCTACGTGGAAAGACGGAAGTAAAAGTGTTTCTCGGGGAATATGATCCCGAAGCTCGGCCGCGTCCGATCCGCGTATCACGAGTTCAAAATGCAGGAAGTGAGTTCACCCTCGGGCGAACGATCGGCCGGTCCCGCGGAGACCGTCGAGCCTTCCTCTTCCACGCGTCGAATCTCCGAGCGATCGCGGCGAACGCGATTCGTTTCTCCGCCGGCAACGACTTCCGAACGAAATCGTAGAGTTTCGCCGCGAACGAAACGTACGATCGCGAGCTGGACGCCGCCGATTCGCGTCGAGAGGTCAAGGTCGCGTCGTCGTCGGGACCTTCGAGATTTGGGCACTGCTCATCGCGTCCCACTTGCGACTTCGACCTCGTTCTCTCGATCCTCGTCGTTGGCAAAAACCGACGACGATCGACCGATCGGGGTTTACGATTCTCTGGTCCGTCGGACGTCGAAACGCACCCGTGACCGACGCCGAGATCTTCCCACGAAAGTTCCAGGACTGGAGCTGGAAATCGTTTAGGGAAAGGCGCGAGAGACGTCCCCGTCGTCGAATCGTTGGCGAACACGACACGCCGGCACCGCGGCACCCACCGACGACGTCGTGCTCGTGACGATCCTTTCGTTCGATCACATGACAATTACGACACCTCGATTCCTATTCTGATCGTCGCGATAGATTCCTCGCTACTCGGAATTTTTCTGACGCCTCGCTCCTGCCTCTCTTTCTCTCCCGTCTCGTTAGACGTATTTCACCCGTTCTCAAATCGGCATGCAACGAGAATTTCGTCGTTCGACCGCGGATTTTTATGGAAAACGGGATATGTCTGTAACTTAGCCGTCGACGATCGGTCTTGTTCGAAGCGCGCGACGAGTGGTGCTCGTCCGGTTCCACTCGGTTCGCGAGCTTCTCCCCCGTTTATCGTTTATCGTGTGACCGGCGACCTCGTGCTTTCTCTCTCCGTCTCAGAGTCCCATCGAACCCGCTCGCCGTTCCGTCCGACCTTAAAAAATAATATTAACAGGAGCAGAGGAGGACACGTGAAAACGGAGAAACGTTCATCGACGAGCCATCTCCGCGGCTCTCTTCTGGGCCGTCCGCTTGCGCGTTCGTACGTGCGTCGCGGCGGATTAGAAAACTGCAGCGTGCGCTTCGTCGACGCTCGAAATCGGCGGACGAAAAATCGCGTTCGTCGAATCTAAGAACCGTTTCGTTCGTCGAGTCCGACGATTACGGAGTTCGGTCGATCGTCCGAGGCGGCGGGGGTCGCCGGTATTTATGGACGACGGCGTACGTAACCGGGAGGACCGTCGTTCTCGCAGTCCCACCGGCTCGTTTCGTCCTCCTGGCTCGTTCCCCGTTTCACCTGCCGTTCACCCATAAGATCCTCCTTGTTTTCACGTGACCGCGGCATCGCGGCTTCTCGCTCGCCGCCACGTATCCCCCGTCTTCCTCTTTCCTGTTCGAGGCTCGTGACTCGGTCTTCGGGCTTGTGCCTCTCGCGCGGCACCTCTCGCTTTCACTCGCCCGTGTGAAGAGGCTATCGCGGGCCCCGAGAGCTCAGTATCCGCCGGACCGTCGCGTGGTTCGATGTTGAGAACGCGTTGTTGCGAACGCATCTACGAGCTGGTGTCCCGCGACCTGCCAGAAGAAAGTGACCGTCGAGCTTCCTAGCCGGACGAGCTGACTCCGGTTTTCTCCTCGAGACTCGGTTCCGTCGAGACCAGGACGAAAGTGTTCCGCTCGCAGAGACAGACAGACGTTTCGTCGAGGGTTCGCGCACCGCGTCAAATAGTTACAATGAAGAGACTCGATCCGTCCAGGTAAGAGAATAATCCGTCGCGGTCCCGTTCGAGGGATGGAAACGCGCTCCGGGGGCTGGCCAGTAGTTCGGGTCGACGAAACGCGCCGTTCAGACGACGATTCCCAGATCTCGGGAAATGAGAATTAGACGTTTGCCATAAATCGAGGCAACGTTATAAAACGTGCGAACCGTTCTTATGGGTTTGCGTTGTCTTATGCGTTAATTATTCAATTGGCGGGCACCGAGTCTCGATTACGCTCGACGCCAATTATTATTGAGGATCGAGACGAGCACGCGTCCGGATCGAACGGACTACGATCGGGACGGAGGATTAAAAAGGTTCGTTGCGCGTGCATTTAATTGCATTTACCCGGTTGCCTAAGGTCTGACGCGCGTCACGACGTAACGAGTTAAGTAACGCGTGGGCGTGCGTATACGCCGTTATAGAAATGTCAGATTTCTCGCGGTAATCGCGTGTACCGTACCGTTCGCCGTCTCGGATCTCTTCCCGTGATCGCCGGTCGGCGCGTGCGGCGAATAAAAATACGCTTAGTCGCCGGCCGCGGGACGCGCAACCCAGTGAAAGTAGTTTTTCAAATTTTCGAGTCACGAATCCCGGCATCGATCCAATAAAAAACGACTCGCGCCATTATTTTGTTCCTTTGCTCGCCGAGTCGAGAGATGGACCGGGACGAACCGGACGAAGAAATGCAGTTTAGAAATGCCGTGATCGTACGATCTCGTCGAACACAGAAACGCGGACGCGTCGATTCCGTTTAAAAGTTAGCTATTCGCGAAACGAGTATTGTTCTCGTAAACGAGTCGCGTCAGAGTTTCCAGCAAATTGGCCGTCGTAATCGATTGTTTTTCCTTCGCTCGTGGCAGTCGGTCGTGGTGGTTGTACCGTCGTCCGAATCTGAATACGCTCGTCGTCGTTCTGAAGCAGAAATGACGAGGCTCGGACGAGCAAGTAGACCGGGGCCAGTAGTACGAGTCGGCCGTGGTCAGACGCGCCGTCGTCGTCGTTCCGTTGACTCGCTGAATTTCATGTTCTCGCGTCCTACGTCCTACGTCTACGTCGTAAAATCGCCGTCAAGGGTCGCATTTTTAGCAGCGCGGGTGTCAGACGGTGGCGAAAACGAGCGAGAGCGATCGGGTTCGAAACGATCGCGAGCCGGACAAAGAGCGTGGACGTTTTGATTACGCGTACAGCGTCGCGCATCCGGCAAAAGTAGTTGTTCGATTGAATAAAGAAGCATTCGACTCGTTAGCGAGAATTGCCGATGCCTGAATCACGCGACTTTCCGGACGATAAATTATAATGATAGACGGGCGCGGCCGTACGTACCGTAATCAGTCGAGACGTTCACGAGAAGAAATTCTCGATAACAGACCGAGTGAAACGTAAGCGAACAACACATATTCGTTACGTAAAAGATCGACGAAAGTACCGATCGTCGAAGTTGAATACGTCGCGGTCGAGCGAGCGTCGAAAAATAAACGACCGTTTTACGGAGATCGTTTCCCCTTTCGCGATTCAACGAGACCGTGAAAATTTCGATCAAAGGTTCTTCGTACGGTTCCGAGTCTTTCCGACGGATCGTTGGTTCGTAAAAAAGTGTGACCGAGTAAAATTGTAGATCTGCATCGCGCGAGACGTGTGCATGAGGATTGTTTCTAAAGCCAATAGATTTAGTCACTTGCTTGATATATTTAATGATTCTGGCCCAGTCATAAGAAGAAAGCTTCGTTTGTATTTTTTAACTAAACTTTTGTGATATTACAAGGCACTGCTACCTCTTCAACAACTAATCTTTCCAACACTCAGCAACTCACTAAATGTATCATTCCATTTTCTGCTCTGTAACATTTATATGTATTTTGAAAGGGTTACTGACCCGTGAAATTAATAAATAAATAAATAAATAAATAAATAAATAAATTACTCTTTGTCCGTATCGTCGTCGCTCCGACGCCGTTCGGTTTCGACGCGAACGAGACCTCCTGCTCGACTTCCTTAATATGAAATCGACGCGGAGGTTTCTCTTTCTGGGTCAATTTTATTATCTCTCAAACAATATATGTATAACGCTAACAGTTTTAATTGGTCATTATTAGCATCGCGAAACAATACGCTTTCACGCGTTCGATGACGTTCCCTTAATTACGTTCGTACACAGAATCGGGCCAGATATTACGGTATTAATACTAATTTTCTACCGTGCGAACGTCGTTTATAAATAATTCATCCCGACCCGGAGTTTTTCCGTTGATAGAAAGTAATTGTAAAAGCAAAGATCGATAGAAATCACGCGTGTCAGTGAAATCTGGCGTAGCCGTTTAAGAGGTTGTACGCGAGTCTCGGTCCGGGCGATCGAACGAGTGCACTAGAGTGTTTACCGCCTCGTCGAACAATCACGTGACGAATGCAGATACTGGTATCGTCGTTCGACTCGTGAGAAGCGATCAAAGTCGACGAGCGGACAGAAGAGAGATAGAGAGAGAGAGAGAGAGTCGAACAAAAATTATACGTCGTACGCGTCGTCGTCGTCGTCGTCGACGACGTACGTTTCGCCGTACGAGTCGACGAGCGCGAAGCGGACGGGACCTCGGCTAATTAATTCCGTGTTACGGTTACTGTCCCACATCGCGGACGAGTGGTAATCTAATAATGCGCGTGTTCGTTCTACCGTGAATCCACCGTGGTACGCGCTACGCGGTAGTAAACACAGCCATCCTTACCGCGAGTGCAACGTCCTTCGGACGTCGTCGTCGTCGTCTTCTCCTCTTCGTCTTTGGTCGGTCGGTCGGTCGGCCGCGGCAGGAAATTTTCATTACTCCCGGAGATGGTAAAATGGTAAAAAAAATTACACGCCGCCGACTCCGCGCGCTCAATTGAAAGCTTCCCCGCTTCCCGGAATCGTGACTACTTACCGCGTTGACAATTCACTCGTTCCCTCGGTCATTATCCGTTATCGAGTCGACGAAAGGACGCGGCCATTTGTCTTTTCGTATCCTTCGCGGCCGACGATCGTTTTCGACTTCCGTCGCCCGTTTCGTTTTGAAGCGCTCCGTGTACATATAGTATACGTTTGAATTTCGCGTATTCGTACGGGCGTTTCCATNTCGCTCCGACGCCGTTCGGTTTCGACGCGAACGAGACCTCCTGCTCGACTTCCTTAATATGAAATCGACGCGGAGGTTTCTCTTTCTGGGTCAATTTTACTATCTCTCGAACAATATATGTATAACGCTAACAGTTTTAATTGGTCATTATTAGCATCGCGAAACAATACGCTTTCGCGCGTTCGATGACGTTCCCTTAATTACGTTCATACACCGACTCGTACAGAATCGGGCCAGATATTACGGTATTAATACTAATTTTCTACCGTGCGAACGTCGTTTATAAATAATTCATCCCGACCCGGAGTTTTTCCGTTGATAGAAAGTAATTGTAAAAGCAAAGATCGATAGAAATCACGCGTGTCAGTGAAATCTGGCGTAGCCGTTTAAGAGGTTGTACGCGAGTCTCGGTCCGGGCGATCGAACGAGTGCACTAGAGTGTTTACCGCCTCGTCGAACAATCACGTGACGAATGCAGATACTGGTATCGTCGTTCGACTCGTGAGAAGCGATCAAAGTCGACGAGCGGACAGAAGGGAGGTAGAGAGAGAGAAAGAGAGAGAGTCGAATAAAAATTATACGTCGTACGCGTCGTTGTCGTCGTCGACGACGTACGTTTCGAGTCGAGGAGCGCGAAGCGGACGGGACCTCGGCTAATTAATTCCGTGTTACGGTTACTGTCCCACATCGCGGACGAGTGGTAGTCTAATAATGCGCGTGTTCGTTCTACCGTGAATCCACCGTGGTACGCGCTACGCGGTAGTAAACACAGCCATCCTTACCGCGAGTGCAACGTCCTTCGGACGTCGTCGTCGTCGTCTTCTCCTCTTCGTCTTTGGTCGGTCGGCAGGAAATTTTCATTACTCCCGGAGATGGTAAAATGGTAAAAAAATTACAGGCCGCCGACTCCGCGCGCTCAATTGAAAGCTTCCCCGCTTCCCGGAATCGTGACTACTTACCGCGTTGACAATTCAATCGTTCCCTCGGTCATTATCCGCTATCGAATCGACGAAAGGACGCGGCCATTTGTCTTTTCGTATCCTTCGCGGCCGACGATCGTTTTCGACTTCCGTCGTCCGTTTCGTTTCGAAGCGCTCCGCATACATATAGTATACGTTTGAATTTCGCGTATTCGTACGGGCGTTTCCATTAGATTCGAACGTTAAATACTCGACTCTCTATACGTTTACAAAGGGAATACGTTAACCTCGAGAGAGACTGTTTCTCGGTTCTCTCGCCGCGGCAACGAGTTACTTTCTCTCTCGAAACCACGAGCCGAGACTCGCTCGAGCGCTTCGCTCTCTTCCCATTGATACACTTTCGTCCAGAGAGTCCGAATTCCGATCGCCGATCTCGTTCTTCGTTCTTCGATCGCCCTTCCGTCTCGAGACCGAGTCGAGAGCGCGTTCGAGGAGAAACGCCCTCGCAGAGCCACGCGAACCGTCTCTCACGTAAATTATCGATAATTTCAATAGGAAAAATCGGTGTCCGTCGTCGTAGCGCGTTCGTGCGCGCGCGCGCGCGATTATGGCGAAAAGAAGCACGGCACGTGCTCGAAGACGACGGAGTCAAGGAGAGCGACTTCTAACGAGCGTCCTCCTCTTTCTCGTTCGAGCTAATTTCGTCTTTCCTACTTTCCGCGAATAAATCGGTTCGCGGCTAGACGACGATCTACGAGACGAGCGACGCGACGGGCCATACGTCTAATTGTAAGTCCGCGTCTGTCAAATTCTACGCGATCTCGTGGCTAACCGCGACGCACACGCGAGCGACGCTTCGATCGCGAGCGCGAACGAGTAAAAGTGAAATCGAAGGATATAAAAAATTCGTCGTCTGCGTCGAGCAAATTTCTCGGCATCGGTCGTTCACGGCCGTCTATACTATAACGTCGAATTCTCTTACGCGACGCGACTGACGTTCACCGAAAAATATTCGCACAGTTTCGAATCCCCTCCGACCGTCTGAAATCCTGTTGCTCGACGCGGACGATCGCGCGTCGCGACGGACAGGATCGATCGGTGGACATTCCTTTCTCTCTCCGTTGTCAACGTTCACGAGCCACGTGCACGCCGATACAATGGAATCCGTAGGCATACAATGGGCCGCTCGTCCGTCCGATCAGATAATTTCAGGATCGGCAATTTTTACGTCTCGTTCGATCGCGTCTAGTCCTGGGCGCGACATTTAAACGGGATAACAATGGGTACACGCGGACGCGCGGGCCCAGTTCGCTCGAGGGTGTTTGTTTCGCGAACGAAGAATTACTCCTTCGTCGGCAATAAAATCATTTCCAACTCGTCTACCGAGAAGAAAGAGTCGATCGCAATTATCCCCGTACTCGCGTTCGAATCATTTTCGCCGAGCCGTCGGATAAATCCTCGCGACGAGGACACCGATAATTCACGTCTTTCTTTTTTTTTTTTTTCACGTGGAAGTACGAGACGGAGTCGCGGCGGCCGCCGGTCGACGTCTTCCGATTCCAGTTCCGAAACGGACGAACCAGTTGTTGGTCGATGAAAGCGCGGGTCGAGGCGACGACCTTGTTCCTCGCAGCCGGTCTCGAAAGGCACTCGGGATATCTCGGTGAAAAAGAGGAACCGGTGAATGAATGCGCTCGCGCGAGGGTCGACGATTGCCCGCGGGCCGGAATAAAATCGAGGAAATACCTGGTGCTCCGCGGGTGAAAGTGACCACTGACGTATTCGGTCGAGAGCGGGCCGACGACGTTTCCCGCCTGAAGAAAACCAGGTCCGTGCCGGGCGACGCGTCTCTCCTCTCTGCGTCACCGCGTCGAAGGTCGCCGCGGTTACGAAATTTAATCGATCGATCGTCGCGACGAAGGAAGTGCTCGATCGTCGGAACGATGCACTGAGCGAACGTCGTCGCCTTCGTCGTTGGTACGCGTCCCGTTCGATCGATCGATCGGAACGGGGTGCTCTCGGAACGATCAAAAGCCCGCGGGTCCACACGTTCACCTCCGATCGTGAAAGTGACCGGCAGTGGGATCGTCCGACGAGATCGAAAGACGAGAAAGGGAGAAACCGGAAAACGGCGTCGGAGACGAAAAGGAGAAGAGAAAAAGAAGGCCGGAATTAACTGGATACGTGCGTTCTGCGGCGTACGCACGGTCGATCGTCGCGTGACATTAATTTGTTGGGTCGCGCGCGAGCCGCCGATGGCCCGTAAAACGTGAGATGCTCGAAAGAGAAGGCATGCGCGTAGCAAAAGATTTCTCCAGTTTCCGTTGACCCACTGACACCGAATCGTGGCTCGCGGCCCGGCCGAGAAAACGAACCTGGCCCGCTTGAATCACGAATTCTCGGACGCCGACGGCTTCGAACGCGATCGACCAAGAGTCGTGCGGCAAACGCGTCCTCGAGACGACGACGTCGCGATCGGACGGCCTGGAAGAGAGAGAGAGAGAGAATGTAATTTATCTCCTAGAAAAGGAAATTCTCCTTGGACGAGTTTTCCGGGACTTCCGGGTGAGGTCCGTGTAAGTCGGTGGCGAGGAAACGAGAAACGAGAGGAATAATGATCGGTACGGCACCGGTTTCGAGTTTAAGGTAGTTCTATAGCAAAACGACTTAACGATTAGAAAAACCTGAAATTTAGTGTATGAGTAAGTTTTAGTTAAATAATGACTCAGTTAAATTTTGGTGAACTTTTAGAGCTTAAGAAAAAAGTAATAAAGATTTCAATTCAAATCGTTTTNAACGAACGTACCAAGAAAAATAACGAGTCTTTATTAAACAGGTTCTCTTTCTTCCAGCGACTTTCTTTAGCGCTTTCGAAAGCCGTGAAAGGAATTTCGTGCCACGTTTCCTCGATAACGCCCGTCGTACGGGGTGTTTCCGAAATTTCTTGCCGGACCCGGAAACGAAAGTTTTTCCTTTTGTCCGTAGCTCCCCGTCGGACCGCGACCGGGGTTCGTTCGCTCGAAGAAAGTCTCCGCGGTCCCGACTCGCCTCGCGAATCAAACGGAACGGAACGGACGATTCGAACAAAAAATCGACTCGTCCTCGGGAACTCCTTCGGTCCCGGTCCCCGTTTCGTGGACGGAGGAAGAACCGGCCGGGCCGAGCTCTTCCTCCGTCCACCTACGTACGCGTCGTCGTATCGCCGAAAGTCGAAATCGAAAGTCCGGTGCCTTCCGGCCGATCGGGCCGTGCCACAAACCCGAGTCGACCCACTCTCCGTTTTAATAGTCCTTTTTTTTTTTGGGTCGATCGAGGGTTCTCCGTCCGACGAACGGAACACGGTGCTCCCGCGCCGAACAAATTTCACCGACCGCACGGCGCACCTCGACGCGGAAAAACGCCGTTGCGAGCGTAAACACGTAAAAGCGAATACTTTTGCCGGCTCGCCGATTTCGTTACGAAGCTAGGTTACGAACGAACTTGTTGGGCGCGCGGCTCGCGGAACGAGGAGCCAGATCGGATCGGAACGCGGCAGAAAAATTCCGGAGCAGCTCGCCTGCTCTTGATCTTCCGCGGCCTTTCTCTCCCTTTCTATCTCTCCTCTCTTCCCTTTCGACGACGTCGGAATCTCTGGTCCGCTCGCGGAGAAAGTGTGCACGCGCTCAGATATTCGTCGGCTCGCATACCGACGACGTTCGAACGCGCACGAAACGATCCTACGATTTTCCCGTTATTAAATTTGTGACGATCGATCGATCGATCGTCGTCGATGCTCGTCGGACGTGCGAACAGTTTCGCACAGAATTCTGCAGTTTCTACGATCGGCGTCGCTTTTCTGTTTCAGGTGCAGTTTGGGTCTACTGTCCGCCGCGGTTCTCGTGACGTTGACGTTAGCGATCACGACGGTTCGTCACTTCGACGTCTCGAGTAAGCCTTCATTTTCTTCCATCTATCGACGTTCCGTTAACGAACAGTTCATTTGGATGTAATCCGGTGATTCGGAGAACCGGAATCGTAACCGATACGTAGCCNTTGTCAATCTATAATTTCGATCTGATGCATATTCATCGTCAGACCAATAGAAATTTAGATATTTACAAAAAATTATACTTAATTGATGACATCAGGATACTTCTATTTATCCTTCTCATAGCCGTCATTTCATTTCATTTTCTTTTTTTTCTTTTTTTTGTGTTTTTTTTTCACTCATGAAGTTTTCGGAGTATGTAAATCTTTCTTTTCTTTTTTTGTTCTGCTCTTTATATTACCATTACTTGTAAAGGGCCAATGGACCCGTAAATAAATAAATAAATAAATAAATAAAAAACGATTTAAATTAAAATCTTTCTAACTTTCTTATCAAGCACTAAAAGTTCACCAAAATTTAGCTGAGTCATTATTTAACTAAAACCTACTCATACGCTAAATTTCACATTTTTCTAATCGTTAAATCGTTTTGCTATAGAACTACCTTAATTGCGGCCCGATGGGAGCCCGTCGATCGAGATCGCGCGGAACAAAGTGAAACCCGGGGAACGGTACGTCTGCGACTGCACCGTCGCGAGGGACGATGATCTTTGGAGGAATTAGAAATGCATTTCGAAAGGAGAATCGCGATCGCGATCGAGCGTTTAAAATAATCGACTGCGCCGAGAGTCGTTGTTCGTTCGCGAACGAAACGCATGTACGAGGAAACGGTGAAATGGTTCTGACATTGAATCGGGTCGTAGAAATGGCAAGGAAAGTTTTACTTAAACGCATCGGTGAGCAGAGCGAGCGCTCGTCGGACGTTTCCGAAGGTGAACAAACCGTGTAGAGAAGTGCTCGCCCAAGGAAGCTATTTCGCGATTCGTCCGTCGTTATTTACTTGCAAACGATCGTCGAAAAAACGTGGCACGAGCGGCCGCGTTATTCCCACGCGCTTGAAAATTTCCATACAAACGAAAGAAGCGCGGAGACACACACGAAACGAACGTACCAAGAAAAATAACGAGTCTTTATTAAACAGGTTCTCTTTCTTCCAGCGACTTTCTTTAGCGCTTTCGAAAGCCGTGAAAGGAATTTCGTGCCACGTTTCCTCGATAACGCCCGTCGTACGGGGTGTTTCCGAAATTTCTTGCCGGACCCGGAAACGAAAGTTTTTCCTTTTGTCCGTAGCTCCCCGTCGGACCGCGACCGGGGTTCGTTCGCTCGAAGAAAGTCTCCGCGGTCCCGACTCGCCTCGCGAATCAAACGGAACGGAACGGACGATTCGAACAAAAAATCGACTCGTCCTCGGGAACTCCTTCGGTCCCGGTCCCCGTTTCGTGGACGGAGGAAGAACCGGCCGGGCCGAGCTCTTCCTCCGTCCACCTACGTACGCGTCGTCGTATCGCCGAAAGTCGAAATCGAAAGTCCGGTGCCTTCCGGCCGATCGGGCCGTGCCACAAACCCGAGTCGACCCACTCTCCGTTTTAATAGTCCTTTTTTTTTTTGGGTCGATCGAGGGTTCTCCGTCCGACGAACGGAACACGGTGCTCCCGCGCCGAACAAATTTCACCGACCGCACGGCGCACCTCGACGCGGAAAAACGCCGTTGCGAGCGTAAACACGTAAAAGCGAATACTTTTGCCGGCTCGCCGATTTCGTTACGAAGCTAGGTTACGAACGAACTTGTTGGGCGCGCGGCTCGCGGAACGAGGAGCCAGATCGGATCGGAACGCGGCAGAAAAATTCCGGAGCAGCTCGCCTGCTCTTGATCTTCCGCGGCCTTTCTCTCCCTTTCTATCTCTCCTCTCTTCCCTTTCGACGACGTCGGAATCTCTGGTCCGCTCGCGGAGAAAGTGTGCACGCGCTCAGATATTCGTCGGCTCGCATACCGACGACGTTCGAACGCGCACGAAACGATCCTACGATTTTCCCGTTATTAAATTTGTGACGATCGATCGATCGATCGTCGTCGATGCTCGTCGGACGTGCGAACAGTTTCGCACAGAATTCTGCAGTTTCTACGATCGGCGTCGCTTTTCTGTTTCAGGTGCAGTTTGGGTCTACTGTCCGCCGCGGTTCTCGTGACGTTGACGTTAGCGATCACGACGTTTCGTCAGTTCGACGTCTCGAGTAAGCCTTCATTTTCTTCCATCTATCGACGTTCCGTTAACGAACAGTTCATTTGGAGGTAATCCGTTGATTCGGAGAACCGGAATCGTAACCGATACGTAGCCCGCGTCGAGTTCGAGTAAAGTTCAAGGTGTTGTTCGAGGCGCGCGTGCAAAAATTCAATCTACAAAACGAAACGGAATTGTTAAAATTGAGCGCGAGCAGCGAATCGAACGACGTTGAGAAGAGAACGTGGTCCGGTCGTATTTATAAAATACTGGTTTGCTCGCAGATTACCTCTACGGCGTGGATCACGATCTGCAGGCAAGGGCACGGGCAGGAATCGAGGCCGAAAGATTCGTTTATCAAACGAGAGCCAAGTAAGTTCGATATCCCGCGTCTTCGTTCGTCTTCCACGTTTATCGTCGTTTATCTGGAACGCATTTATCGATTGTTCAGTCGCTTCCATTGACGCGGTNGCACGCATCGGCAGACGGTTTCTCATTGTTCGGAGATTTCTTGCGCGCGAGTTCCATGACTCACGAACGCACGTGAGTTATACTTCCTCGTAGCCGCCGTACTCCGAACTCCTCGCAGAAAAATCCCTNGCGAATCGATCGGCGTCCAATAGAAATTTGGTCGCGCACCGAAATCGTCGTCGATATCAAAACATATGAGAGGTCGCGATACAGTTTTTCGTCTGATTTTCTGGAACGAGGTTGCGTAACTCGTGTCCGAGGAAACGACGCGCGACGACGCGTCGGAGAAAGCCGCGAAGCGAAATGAAGACGGCGGGTCATTAAGCGCGCNTTCTGGACGACGCTTTACCGCCGATCGACCGATCCTCCCGCCGCGCCCGTTCGTCTCCCGTATCCTCGCCGACTTCTGTCCGTCCCGGAAAATTCGCTCGGTCGTTTTTCTATCGTCACCGTGTCTCCTCGCCGACTCGTCGTCGTAACGTAACGAAAAACTAAACGAACGAAAAGATCGGATTCGATTCGATTCCTCGTGGTCGTTCACACGGGTCTCTGGAAACCGATAACGGCGAGGTACATCTGATACAGCGTCGGATATTGTTCCCCGCGGCAATTTGCTCGCACGCGAAAAGGACGACGGGGGACTCCGACTGTGCGAAAGCAATTTGATTTATA
>SMSR01011796.1:17960-34058 GCA_019453355.1 Ceratina japonica | reverse complement strand
CGTGCGCGAGGCGTTGAGACTTGTCGACGTCGCGTAGGAAGACACGTGGTGGCTCGTCGTCGGCCTAGTTCGCGAGATTCACCGTGCACGACCGTGCGTAACCGTGAACCGTGACAAAGAATTTCGAGGCGCGCGACGTCGAACGCGTTCGACGAACGACGGTTCGTCTGGTCCCCTTTCGCGAAACGAGATAAAGCGACTTTCTAGTTTACGCGATTGCCTCCGCGAGACGTATCGAACGAAACGTGCTTTACGCTTGATATCCACCAGGAATCGGCAGCCCGAGACGATCCGTGGACGACCACGCGCTTCCGAGACCGACGACGGCGGTGTCGATCTTGGTGAACCGTCTGCGCCCGTCCCCGGAGCCTCACGAAGGTCTGACCGGCCTGTCCGGCGTCTGGTCCGAACTGATACTGAACGACATCGCGGCCACCGTGCGTCCTACGGGCCAGCCGAGTCTCTGTTGTTCGGGGACCACCTCGAGGCACCCGGAATGTTACGAGATCCGCGACGACGAGGGGACGTGCACGGAGCACTGGCGCTCCGTCCCGAGCCTGACCGTGCACAAGTGCAACTTCGAGACGAGGGAACAGATGAACGGGGCGTCCGCGTACCTGGACGGTTCGCACGTCTACGGTCCGACCGACGAACAGTTGCACCGGCTGAGGACGTACAGTCGGGGGAGGGTGGACGCGTCCGCGTGCGAGCTCTGTAACGGTACCGAGGACAGGGCCCTGGGCACAATCTACACCGCTCTGTTGAACGAGCACAACCGCGTGGCCGGCAAACTGGCCGAGGCGAACGAACACTGGCACGACGCGAAACTGTTCCTGGAGGCGAGGAGGATAGTCGTGGCCGAGATCCAGCACATCACGCTGAACGAGTACCTGCCCAGCATCCTGGGCGAGGGCGCCCGCGCCGATCCGGAACTGACGCCGGTCGCCACCGGCTTCTACGACGGTTACTCGTCGTCGAACGTCGCCGGGACGTACGACGCCGTCGCGCTGGCGGCTCTCCGCGCTCTGACTTCTCTCCGCGGACGCGAATCGACCGAAGACGTCGCCGATTCCACGCGCCTCGAGGAGCACGTGCTGGCGTCGGCCAATCGCGTCGGCCTCGGCCCGAGCCGGTCCCGAGCTCCCGGGTCGCGCCTCCAGGAGGACGCGCTCCAGGTCCACGTGGCCCGCGACCACGGCATCCCCGGATACGTCCACTTCGTGGCCGAGTGCTCCGGCCGCAACTTCACGGTAGGTCCCATAAGCAGCGTCTCCACTTTCGCCCTTCCGAACGCGTCGATAAAGCGAAATTCGCTTCGTCCTCGTGTCCTCCGCCTCGACGTACGCGTTCGATTGTTCGTAAATAAATCCGCCGTTTCACGCCGAAACGTTCTCTGAAAACAGAATCGCTTTTTGGTTTTGGCACAGGTCGGCGAGTTCAGAGACTTGGAACGTCTNTTCATTTCGTGGCCGAGTGCTCCGGCCGCAACTTCACGGTAGGTCCCATATGCACCGTCTCCACTTTCACCCTTCCGAACGCGCCGATAAAGCGAAATTCGCTTCGTCCTCGTGTCCTCCGCCTCGACGTACGCGTTCGACTATTCGTAAATAAATTCGCCGTTTCACGCCGTTCTCTGAAAACAGAATTGCTTTTTGGTTTTGGCACAGGTCGGCGAGTTCAGAGACTTGGAACGTCTGATGCGACCGTCGCACGCGAAACTCTTGGAATCCATCTACTCCCGCGTGGAAGACGTAGACCTTCTCATCGGCGGTATCTTGGAAGTCCCGATGAGAGGAGCGACGGTGGGACCGACGTTCGAATGCCTGCTCAAGAAACAGTTCGTCAAGACCAGAAACTCCGATCGATTTTGGTACGAGAACGACATCCCTCCCTCGGGCCTGACCCCGGCTCAGTTGGCCGAGGTCAGGAAAGTGTCGCTGGCCGGTGTCCTCTGCGCTAACACGAGGATAACGGAGATCCAACCGAAGGCGTTCATCCAACAGGACCCGTATTTGAACGCCAAGATCGACTGCGATCAACACGGCTCGCTGGACGTCGGTCCGTGGAGGGAGGAGCCGTTGCCCGAACCAGCGAGAACGGAGGAGGTCCGGGCCGAGACGACGAGGCCGGGACGTGTGCCGGAGATCGACGCCGGGTTGCTGGCGGCGGCCGTAAAGAAGGCGGAGGCCGATCTGATCGAGAGGAAACAGTTGGAGTACAATTCGTGGCTGGAACAGAGGATAGCCGACCCGAAGTCTCCGGCCGGAACGGCGGCCAGCTTCTCGAAGGCGAACAGGGACGCGCTCCTGTTGGCGAACTCGTCGATAATGTACGAGCTGGCCACCAACGAGATCCTGAACGGCGTGCACGGTCTGCGACGCAGGAAGCGACAGGCGTTCGACACCACCGACAACGTCCTCGGCTTCCCCAACAACGACTTCTCCGACCTGCTTCAGAACGTCGACATCTCCGGGTTCCTCAATCAGAAGAAGCCGACGAACCACGACGAGGTCGAGTGCCCGGTCGACGACAGTCCCTGCGACCCCACCAGCCCCTACAGGACGTTGTCGGGACACTGCAACAATCTGCGCAATCCGAGCCTCGGCAAGTCGTTGACGACGTTCGCCAGACTGCTGCCCCCGACTTACGAGGACGGGGTCTCGAAGCCCAGGGTGACGTCCGTCACGGGGGCACCTCTGCCGAACCCGAGAGTCATCTCCACGGTGATACATCCGGACATCTCGAACCTCCACAACCGGTACACCCTGATGGTGATGCAGTTCGCCCAGTTCCTGGACCACGACCTCACGATGACGCCCATCCACAAGGGGTTCGCCGAGTCCATACCCAGCTGCCGACCCTGCGACTCGCCGCGGACCGTTCACCCCGAGTGCAACCCCATCCCCATCCCGCCCGGCGACCACTATTATCCCACGGTGAACGTGACCTCCGGCGCTAGGATGTGCTTCCCGTCGATGAGGTCGCTCCCCGGGCAGCAGCATCTGGGACCGCGGGAACAGATCAACCAGAACACCGCGTTCCTCGACGGGTCGGTCATCTACGGCGAGAACACCTGCATCTGCAACATCCTGCGGGGCTTCAACGGGCGGATGAACGTCACGCAGAGCCCGCACCGCGGCCACAAGGACCTCCTGCCCCAGTCGCCGACGCATCCCGAGTGCAAGGCGAAGTCGGGATACTGTTTCATCGGCGGCGACGGCCGCGCCTCCGAGCAGCCCGCGCTGACGGTGATGCACACCATGTGGGTCCGCGAGCACAACCGGGTCGTCGACGGCCTGAGACAGATAAACCCGCACTGGGACGGGGAGAAGCTGTTCCAGCAGGCGCGTCGCATGGTCAGCGCGATGCTGCAGCACGTCACTTACAACGAGTTTCTGCCGCGGATCCTCGGCTGGAACGCGGTCACGCTCTACGGGCTGAAGCTCCTGCCCCAGGGTTACTACAAGGAGTACTCGCCCACGTGCAACCCCAGCGTGCTCACCGAGTTCGCCAGCGCCGCATACAGGATCGGTCACTCGCTGCTGAGGCCGCACTTGCCGAGGATGGACCGCGGCTACCAGAACATGGAACCGTCCATCCTGCTTAGGGACGGTTTCTTCGATCCCGACATGCTGTATCAGCACAAGATGATGGACGAGATGCTGCGCGGCTTGGTGGCCACGCCGATGGAGACGTTGGACCAGTTCATCACCGGCGAGGTGACCAATCATCTGTTCGAGATCCGCGGCATCCCGTACTCGGGGATCGACCTGGTCGCGCTCAACGTCCACCGCGCCAGGGACCACGGGATACCGTCTTACAACAATTACCGGGCTCTCTGCAACTTGAAGCGGGCCACCACGTTCGAAGATCTGTCCAGAGAAATGGCGCCGGAGGTGATAGCTCGGATGAAACGCATCTACGCCTCGGTGGACGACATCGACCTGTTCCCCGGCGGAATGAGCGAGAGGCCCCTTCAGGGCGGTCTGGTGGGCCCGACTTTCGCGTGCATCATCGCGATACAGTTCCGGCAGTCGAGGAAGTGCGACCGATTCTGGTACGAGACGGACGACCCGAACATCCGGTTCACCGAGCAGCAGCTCGCGGAGGTACGAAAGGTGACGCTGTCCAAGATCATGTGCGAGAACATGGACGAGCACACCGAGATGCAACGGGCCGCGTTCGACCTTCCGAGCAATTTCTTGAACCCGAGAGTGCCCTGCGGCTCGATGCCGCACATGGACCTGTCCGCCTGGAGAGAGACCAGGCACGGATGCCAAATCGGAGGTAGAAACGTCGCCCTGGGAGAGTCCGGTTTCCCCACGCCCTGCACCAGCTGCGTTTGCACCGCCGAAGGCGTAAGTGCCCCGACGTTTTTTACTCGCTTCAACTCGCCGCCACTCTTTAAACGTGTACTTGTTCGTAGTTGACCGACCGTTTCGTTCGTTTTGCAGACGCAGTGCGCTTCTCTGAGGATCACCGACTGCAATCAGCTTCTGCGCGAAGCGTCTCGGGAGGCGATCCTACGCGACGACGTGTGCACGGCCCAGTGCGGTTTTGTCCTCGCGGCCACGGAGGCCAGCTCGAGGCTTCAGCAGTTCAGCACGCCGGCCAGTTTCCCCGGTTTCGTCGCGCACAGAAACAGTTTGAGAAGCGCACCGTCGCCGGTCTCCTTCAACGGGTTCAAGCTGCCCGATCTCTCGCAGTTCATAGGCTGAGAACGCCGAGCGAGAGGACGCGTCGACGACGAGACTTTACTAGTATAACTCTGGTCGCTTATTAACTGTCGCACGCGAGATACTCACTGTCTTCCTTCGAGAGACCGTACCGACGGCGGTCGAGTTCGATTCCTAACGAGCCGCGCTTCGTCGACGTTTCACGACGAGCGTACGGCGATGAACGGGCGTCGCGCGTACCTATTCGTTTTATCTCGAACAGAGATGATCGTCCGCGTAACCGAGAGGTTCGCCCATCTCGCTTTCGACGGAGATCGTCAGCGACGAGTATCGTTCGAATTGTTTCAAACTCGTTTCGTAGAAAATACCTCTCGTATCTTATTTTTTTACTTGTTACGTTTAGTACTATTATTTTGTAGATTGTAAGAAGTATTTAATGTACGGGAGGGAGTGGTTACGAGGTCAGTACGCGAAGCTGTTATCGGCAGCTTGAAGGAAAAAATTTGTACAGCGATCTCGTAGTACGTAAAAGTGAGGAACGACGAGGACTTTAAATGAAATCGTCGATCGGTGTTCGTCGACATCGCGAATGAACGCGTCGGATGTTGTATATTGGAGCGGAGAGTCGCGGGAGGAGCGAAAAGGTGAATCACTTTTTGTACTTGTATAGTAATTACAACGCGGAAAATAACAAATGCAAACGCAAAAATTTAATTCTGAATCGTCTTTCGTGTCTCGTTCTTTTTTCTTCTTCTTTCTTCATTACACCTCTATCTAATTTTGTAGTATTGCAGCGACATGTATACGTTAATAAATGTTAATGTTTCTTTTTCCCCCTTCTCTTTATAATAAATAGTGAACGGCGTCCCCCTGTCTTCCACGACCTATTAGACTACTGTTGAAGGTTGGTCCGCATGTTTTAGTCTTCTTCGGAACGCGGCTGACTCGATAGATGTTTCTCCGATCGCGATCCGATCTGTTTAGAAAAAATATGGCAGAGACCGTCGTTCGATAGAATAGAATCTCAGCTCGAACGTATACGTCCTTTGTTGTTTTTGATTCGCACGCGTGAAACGTCCTCGATCTTTAGGTACCTTCGCACCGTCTATTCGTCGTTGGATCATGTTTTAACTGGCAGGAACTTCTTGTTTATTGTTGATCACATTAGTGTTCTCCTGTATTACAGGCGTTTGTTCTACACACCGCCACAGTCCATACGTTTTGCCGACCGTCGTTTGCCATAATCTCAGGGTACCGTCCTCCGACCCGCTGGCGTATAATTCTCCGTCCGGCGAGAAACGTACGCAGTGCACGGGTCCGAAGTGGCCTTTGAACGACTCTGCAAGCACGTTCGAAGCACGCTCGTCGTGAACGTCGTCGATCGCAAGTTCCGATCGTTGGTTTCGCGAAGAGTACTCACCGATCTCTGCACCCGTAGCGTAGTCGAATTTGTACATTTTCAAGTCTTCTCCTCCGCACACAAAAATACTACAATCGGGATGTAAGCTGGCGCTGTTCATCTGCGTTGGCGCGGTGTGTTCGCGTAATTTCGTTAGCCTGCAAAGAGCGATCAAGATTTTTATCAGGCACACGGCATTGAAGCGAGGACGTCGAACGAGTCGACGCATCGGGAAACACTTCCTACTGGGCCAAGGCCGAGTCAAAGGCTACGCGACCAGGATACCGATGCGCCTCTCTCTCTCGAGAGAGAGACGAATAAAAAGTTAGCGTTGACCCTGCTGCTCGGTTCGAAGGACAAAACGAACTTACTCTNTCAGCCTGCAAAGAGCGATCAAGATTTTTATCAGGCACACGGCATTGAAGCGAGGACGTCGAACGAGTCGCCGCATCGGGAAACACTTCCTACTGGGCCAAGGCCGAGTCAAAGGCTACGCGACCAGGATACCGATGCCCCTCTCTCTCAAGAGAGAGACGAATAAAAAATTAGCGTTGACCCTGCTGCTCGGTTCGAAGGACAAAACGAACTTACTCTCTGCTATCCCAGAAAGTGACTATGTTGGAATGAGTGGTGGTAATTATGTTTCCGTCCCTGGATATCTCCATGGAATTTGGGACCGCCGGGAAGTCCAACCTCTTGATCTCCTGACCGCTGTTCCTGTCCCACACTCTCAAAGTTTTGTCGTCGCCGCACGTGATGAGCGAGGTGTTGTCGTTGAAGAAAGTGACGTGCCTGATACCGCTCTTGTGACCCGAGAAGATCTGTCGAGTTCACCGGTCAGACGACGTCGGAACGAAACGCTGCGTCCTCCTCGCGACTACGAGCATATTTACCTGCGGTGCTGCTTCCGGTTTGTTCAGNATCTGTCGAGTTCACCGGTCAGACGACGTCGGAACAAAAACGCTGCGTCCTCTTCGCGACTACGAGCATATTTACCTGCGGTGCTGCTTCCGGTTTGTTCAGGTCGTAAATTCTTACGAGTTTCTCGTTAGAACCAGTACACAAGTAATTGGAATCGGTACTGAAATTTACGGACTTGACTATGTGCTTGTGTTGAAACGAATGAATTTCTTCTCCCTTGATCGCGTCCCAGACTTTAGCGTTGAAGTCGGCAGCACCGGACGCGGCTCTCGTGGCCTGAGGGTTTAACGCGACACCCCACACTGCTCCCTTATGTCCTTCGAACGTTCCGATCCAATCTCCGGTATCGCCGTGCCGCAACATAGGCTTGCCATCTGAGAGCAGACAAAATTTCACGTCGTACAAGTTCCTTAAATCCACTCGAGAACGCGTAGAATTCGTCCGTCGAGTGTACCAGCGGGGTGGACAGAAAAATGTATTTATTTATTTATTTACGGGCTATAAAAACCCTTTATAATATATTGAGGTATATACAGGCAATACGTTTGAGCAGACACGCAAGGGAGAATCAATTTTGTGGTGGACGAGATTCTTAAGAAATAATATTTCAGAGATTGTCCTTCTACTCTCAAGTGTGAGAATGTTCAATTTTAAAGAAACTGAACTGGAGGAATTGGAAAGAATAAGATCGAGAATGGCCCCGTACTGGTTGCTAATTAAGTTGTATTGCCGAAGATTGTATTTGGGATGTAATCTCTGAAAAAAGATAACAAATGTTGGAACTAAAATGGCTATTTGACGTAGAAGTAAAGCTGGAGTGAGAGGAGGAGGAGGAGGAAGAGGATAAGGGAGGCAGCCAGGGGACAGAAAGAGGAGATTGAAATCCCCAGTTAGAATGAAAGTTGAGGAAGAGAATTTGGAATAGTGGTCGGAAATGGTGTCGAAATAGTTCACACAGGTTGAGAGAGCAGAGTTGGGAGGAAAATGTATAGTTGATATTATAAGTGAATTAGAGAGGCCAGACGAAGAAACTTTAAGAATTAAATGTTCAAGGTGAGGAGAAGAGGCTGGAAGAGAGATACAAGGAAGATTTGAGCGGACGGCAATGAGAACACCCCCTCCCCTGAGGTTATCACTGGTGCATCTGGATCTGTCACTGCGGAATACATTGTAATTAACAACACCAAGTTCACTCGTGATGTGATTGTCGTTAAGCCATGTCTCAGTGAATATAATAACATCGTAGAGTATAACAAGCGAAGTATCAAGCGAGATGACAAGATCGTTAAACGTAGTTCGAAGACCGCGTACATTTTGATAATAAATTCTCGTTCGATCGCGATCCGCACGTGCGAACGCACAGAAGAATTGGAATACGT
The DNA here is from genome assembly GCA_019453355.1 of Ceratina japonica. Classification (NCBI taxonomy): domain Eukaryota; kingdom Metazoa; phylum Arthropoda; class Insecta; order Hymenoptera; family Apidae; genus Ceratina; species Ceratina japonica. The sequence continues at coordinate 25,683 of SMSR01011796.1, read as the reverse complement.
TCAAGGATCGAGAAGTATTTAATTAGAATTCAGGAAATCGCGATGACGTTGCGAGAACGCAGGTTCTAACCTCGAAGCTCGTAAATCCTTGGTTTCGGAAGAAACTGGGCCAAGGCGATCAAGAACTGAGCGCGGTGCCGATCGCGAAGAACGAGAGGGAAAAAAGAGATCGACGGATACGAGGCTTCGCTCCGTCTCGAGACAAGGGAATCGTGCGTTAATTACCTTTGCACGCCGAAATCAGATAATACCCGGACTCGGTAATATCGGAGAACGCGAGGTGCACCACGGGTCTGGTGTGCCCGCTGCACGTCAACGGAGTTTGCCTCAAATTCGCCATGATGCGTGGCCGGGAGGCAGCGAACGACGTTGACTTCTCTTCCGTTCGATGCGCCTACACGCGTGTAGGACGCGAGGAAGACACTTTTTTCGGCGATGTCGGACCTACGTTTGTCAGATCTCACCCGGGTGTCTACGCAGACTTTCGACGAACCGTCACCATCTACGAGCGACGCGACACTGAACCGACTGAACGTCGCGTGTCGCGTAAAACGTGAAACTGGCGAGAGTCGCGAGCTAACCACGGCCGCAGCAGCATCCTTCTCGACCTCCCTCCGGTTTCTTCTTCGGCCCGGCACAACTCGACTATATCGTTAGACCGTACAAAATGTCCGTGAAAAGAGTACAAGGGGACACGGCACAGTGTACAAGAATTGTTTTGTCACGTTCTAAAGAAACAGGTGTCGAAACTAAAATCGAGAGTAATTTTGAACTGAGGACGGCGTTCGCGCCACACGTCATCGGCGCAGCCATCTTCCCACTTGATCGCGCGTTGTCACGTGACCCCCCACTCCATTGGCTCGAACGTTGGCCATTTTCTTTTTCCCTTCGTGTAGGTTGGTGTAGGTGCGTCGTAGTGTTGGGTGCTTCCTGCGTACTTCGATATACCGGCGTTCAACTTTAACCTTTAAAACATCGTACCCACGTAATTGTCATCGGCTCAGACACTTAATTACGATGGATTCATTGCTTCGCGTGAGTAAGACTATTATTCGTCCGCTATTATTTGTCGACTGTCGCTGTTAATGTCGATTCACAACGACGCGTTTGCTCAACTACTTGTTGGACATACCCGGAATGCTTTCGCGTTAAAATAATTAAAAAAAGTACGTAAGAATAAATCGTAACGTTCATTTATTCTCGTTTGTTACAGTTCTCGTCTTTCTCCTTTTTCTTTGACGACCGGCTGGTCCCCGGCGCCGGTTGTTCCTGGCATGCCTCGAGTTTTGGTAGTTGATCCCTGACTTCCCGCGACTTTTGACAGCTGGATTCCTGACTTCCCACGACTTTTAATGGCTGATTCCTGGTATCCCTCAACTCCTGGTCGGTGAAAGGAACACCAACAAAGGTATGTCTTTTGTACTTGTTCAACGACCATCAACGTGTATGATGTTATTATAAATGTTCGGTAGAGTAGCGACAATTTTACGTTGTATCGCATTAGTCTTCGTTTATACGAGGGCTCGGATCAAGATTTCTCGTAATCGCGAATTATTTCATGTTAACGAGAACGATATCGAGAACAGGCGTTTCATTCAAAAATGTAAAAATATTCGAAAAGACCCGTGATCATCGGATTCCCGGTCTGAGCGCGCTTCCAACCGGGGCAAAATCAAAAGAAGAGACTAGGGCCGAAGCGCGGCCGATATAAAATGTGAAAGAACAAGATCGCGATCAAGTATCGCGTAAATTGTTCGTTGTCTTCTCCTCGTTCAGGTACAACGGGGAATATATTTCTCATATTTCTCGAATTCATCGAGCATTCCATCGAGTAAGGACGTTTCGCGCGTGATATCTGTACATATGTATTTACCTGCCGAGCGATTTCGTCGCGTGGCCATGAGTCTCGACCGACTCTTCCCCCACATGTGGACGACCTTAAGACCTCTGGGAAATGGTAAACTCGTGTATACCGTGCAAAGACTCCCAAGTAGGATACACGAAACAATGCGATAGAAGTAGGTCGCGTCGCAGAAAATAATTATGAATCTGCGCAGAGTTTTGAGACGACGTTGCGTCGATCGAAAATAATTACGAGGGATTCATCGCGTATTTTGTATTTGGAAAAAAAAAAGAAAGAGATCAGTTTCCGTGAAGATGCTTGTCATTTTATATGAAGTCACCGAGCCGAAATAGCTCAGCTGGGAGAGCGTTAGACTGAAGATCTAAATGTCCCCGGTTCGATCCCGGGTTTCGGCAAAGTTTATTTTTATTTTATTTTTTCAGATTTCGCTATAATCTTTTTTCCTCGTTCCCTCGTAAACCGTTGAACTGACCTGTCGGTATTTATAAAATGCCGATTAATCGTGTTTAATTTAAATCGTTAAATACCGGAGTTGGGAGAAAAATTCGTAGGATCTTTCTCGTAGAGTATACGGCAGTGCCTTCTTGTTAGCGTCAGTATAGTTGATTAACAAATAAAATTGTTTATTGCAAAAACTTGTTCTTCGTCCCGGCGAAAAAACTCGTGGCTCTGGCCGTCGGTAACGCGGCACGACGTCGTCGACGGCTCGAAATTAACACGCGGACAAATTGATTCGTGGTCAGACGAGAATTTTTAGTCGACCAGCTGGAATCGATCGGGGTCCGCGAATCGCGTCGCGTCGTCGCCGATATCGTGTGATTCGCGGAATTACATTTGCAAATTGTACGGGAGCACGAAGCGCCGCAGCGTTCGCCTGTTGCGCGCGTCGGGAAAACACGCGCATATTTTACTTGGCGTCGCGCGTAACACGGGACGGGGGACCGAGTAAGACGTGAGAATTTTCGTGTAACGAGTCGCGGTGTTCGTCTCTCGGAAATCTGGTCCGGGCGAGGAACAGGGAAATGCACTTTTGAATCGGAAAAAAAAATCGCGCATAGATGCCCGCCATGGCCGGCCGTGGCGGAGTACCTGCGCAGACCTCGCGGCGTCGCGACGCCGCGTCGTGTTCGCCGTCGGCGAGCAGTCGGTCTCGGTGTTCGGAATTGGGAGGATGTTGCCCGTCGTTTTGCCGGCGCGAGCGAGGTCCGGTTGAATTCTTTTGACCCTCGATACCGCGGCGTATTGTCATGGGACTCGGATAAGTCTGAGGCGACACGATCGAGCGATACCGCGTTCCGTCACGATTCCCCGATGTTCGCGCGATAGGCGTCGGTGCGCGACACAGACCGCAGACATCGCCAGAAACCTTTGACCGAGCGCGATCGTGCCACCGGTCGCACGTGCGTCTCCGTTCGCGAATCGATCCCGGTGGTTCGACGGCTGGACTCGTGAGCGCGAAACAGCAGTGAGAAAATGAGAACTGCATCGTTGCTGGTCCTCGTCGTCTGTCTCCAATGTCACGTCCCTGGTTCCCTCGCTGGTAAGCCCGACCGTTTGCACGTTTGTCAATTGAACGCGTCGTAACGAACCCCAGTTGTCCCGTGTTAATAAAAATCAATATTCTCATTTACGCATTATGCGATTCCCATCTACGATTACGCCGCGTCGTACAACGCGTTCTCGAAAAAGATAACGTTCGCGACGTTACTTTTACTGTGTACGACCGTCGGCGAGATCGTTGTTCCCAAGCGGACGACCGTCGCCGAATCTCAATGGAGCGCGCGCTCCGTAGACGAGGCGTTCGTACGACGCGAGCCGCGACCGGCAATTCCTCAGGAAGTTTGTTTATGACCGGACGGAAGATCGGAAAAACCATTGCGCCGTTCGAGGCCTCCACTCCCGTCCCGTTTACCGCTGCCTCGACCTCGCGTTTCTCACTCCCGATAGAGAGAGTTTCCGATGGCAATGAAAAAGACGACGCTTCGAAATGAACGTTTCGACTTCCCGAGCTTTTGACGCTTCGGTACTTCGATTCGACGCGATCGGGTCGCGATCGAGCCAAATTTACCAGCTTCGTTTCGAGTTCATCTGACTTCGTCTCGTCTCTCGGTGGTTGCACGAGCGGACAAAGCGTCGGATCGGACAGGAGTAATTTAAACACGGTCAACAAGTTTAACGCACGGTTCGCCCGAAATCGTTTCTCGCAAAACTTGTCGTACCTTCGGACGGGAACGTTTTCTCGGTTATCTCGTTTGAGACGAGACTTGTGTACGTTTCGTCCCCCGGTGAATTGAAGTTTCCCACGAAGGGTTTTGGGGCGTCTGGTAGTGGCGTCGAAGGGGGCCGCGAATCTCGTGGAAAGCAGTGACTCGTAACGGCTAACGAGCAGAGGCTGGAAGAACACCCTTCTCGTCCCTGTCTCGCGAACTTTCCTCTCTGCCTTTAAGAAGCGTCGACGCCTCTCCGCCGCGGAAACGTTTGTTTCCGTCTCCTCGAGCGGCGAGGCGAGGCGAGGCGAGGGCAGGAAAAAGAGCCGAGTAATTTCGAGGGAAATTTTTGGAGCTGAAGTAATGCCGGCACAATTTCAACGATAACCTTCCTTTCTCTTCCCCCTTTCTTTCTTCTCGCATTCTTCCCCGGTTTGTTTGCCCGGACCGAAGTCTCGTCTAGATCGTCGTCGGCGTTCAGCTCGCAGACGGGTCGCTCCTCGAGGAATTTTCAAACGAGTACCGTCGAGACGTAACAGGTTTCGGGACGAACGGGACCCGGGAACGAACGGGGTCGCGAAGGTTCTCCCGAACCGAAAGTTTGCCGATCGATCCCCCCGAAACAATTGGCCGGGAGAGCGAAGCGTCGTTCGACGAGGATCCAGCCGCGGAGCGTCTCTTCCTGCCACGGTTTACCACCGGTTCACCGGTGCGGACCGTAACAACGAGGAGACGTGCACGGTATCCGTTTGAAGAGCGACCGTTTTAATTCCCGTGTAGGTCGCAGCGAAAGAAATTCTCGCAGAGGTAACCGCGTCGACGAAAAGTTCGTCCCTAGGATCGGTGGTATTAATCCTCGGCGGAGAACGGCGCGCTCGACTCTTTTATCATTTTCCGTCGCTCGACCCTATCGTAATCACCGCTCGTTGTTCTTTCCGTCGCTGTCCTCTAATTTCCTTTCCACGCTCCATAGAATTCCGTTTGTCAAAGGTCACGGTCCGTGGTAAGTAAACGAAGAATCGTCGTTCGCGGATCGCCACCGTAGAAAAGCCGAAAAACTGCGTCGAGGNTTACCACCGGTTCACCGGTGCGGACCGTAACAACGAGGAGACGTGCACGGCATCCGTTTGAAGAGCGACCGTTTTAATTGTAGGTCGCAGCGAAAGAAATTCTCGCAGAGGTAACCGCGTCGACGAAAAAGTTCGTCCCTAGGATCGGTATTAATCCTCGGCGGAGAACGGCGCGCTCGACTCTTTTATCATTTTCCGTCGCTCGACCCTATCGTAATCACCGCTCGTTGTTCTTTCCGTCGGTCTCCTCTAATTTCCTTTCCACGCTCCATAGAATTCCGTTTGTCAAAGGTCACGGTCCGTGGTAAGTGAACGAAGAATCGTCGTTCGCGGATCGCCACCGTAGAAAAGCCGAAAAACCGCGTTGAGCAAGTTTACCACGGTCTTCGAATCGTAATTTTCTATGGCGCCGTTTCGGGGTTGCGCAATGCGTCATGAGATTCACGGCGAGCGGGGGGCGGCGGCGTCGATGAAATTTTCTTTTTGACATCGTCTTTCGACCGGCGACTATCCGTCGGGGACAAAAAGGGGTCTCGGGATTTCACGGCCACGGCGAATCCGAAAGAGCGTAAGTCCTACTCTTTCTCGAATTACTTTCGCCGCCGCTCGTTATCGCCAGAGAGTCGAACGCGGTTCCCCGCGAGCGAGCCAGAAAATAATTTCTCGTTATCTCCGAGACGCGCGTATGTAAGCGAAATTGAAAGGAGACTCGAAGACTCTTTTCTTCCCCGTTTCGGGTTCACCGTTTCGTTCGCGCAAAGCCCTAGGCTTCCCGACGCCGCCGCCGGGCCGCGGTCACTTCGGAACGACGACGACGACGTTTCAAAAGAAAAGAGGGACCGACGNAGAGAGTCGAACGCGGTTCCCCGCGAGCGAGCCAGAAAATAATTTCTCGTCATCTCCGAGACGCGCGTATGTAAGCGAAATTGAAAGGAGACTCGAGGACTCTTTTCTTCCCCGTTTCGGGTTCACCGTTTCGTCCGCGCGAAGCCCCGNAGAGAGTCGAACGCGGTTCCCCGCGAGCGAGCCAGAAAATAATTTCTCGTTATCTCCGAGACGCGCGTATGTAAGCGAAATTGAAAGGAGACTCGAAGACTCTTTTCTTCCCCGTTTCGGGTTCACCGTTTCGTTCGCGCAAAGCCCTAGGCTTCCCGACGCCGCCGCCGGGCCGCGGTCACTTCGGAACGACGACGACGACGTTTCAAAAGAAAAGAGGGACCGACGGACTTTGTCGTCCGCTCGAGGTTCGTTCGATCATCGACGGTCCGGTTCCGGTTTCGTTGCGGGCTCGTTAAGGCCGAGTCGAAGAACTTTGTAGCCAGTCCCGTGGAAATGTTCGCGAGTCGATAACGTTCCTCTGGTCGACGGGGGTTCCTCTCCTAAATTGAAACGGTCTCTCTCGTATCGCGGGACGCCGTTACCGTTACTGCGAACCACGCAGTTTTCAACTCAACGGGATAAACGGCGCGGTGTACGAGGGTAATTTAACGGGCCGAGGACCCAATGGACCGGCCGCCGATTTATCTCTCGACCGGTACTCGTTTTCGTTCCGAAAGAGACACGACGAATATATCGTGTCGCTGGGAAGCGCGTAAAACCGGCCCGACCGCGTCCACAGAAAAATTACCGATTGCGGAGTCTCTCGTCGCGGCGATCATTTTCCTAGCAATTTTTTCGTCGTCAAATCGTATGCGCGTCCTCGTCTTCGGTTTTCCGTCTTTGAAACGAGACGAATCGGTCAGTGTTTCGACGCGACGATTCCGAAGTCATTCGCATAAATCAGTGTTTCCTGATAAGAACAGAGAGAGATCGTCGCGTGGGCACGTCGAGATTGGTCTCCCACGCCGATGTTATGCCGCCTTAGGGTCTGTTCACACTAGCGGACCGTACCGTACCGTACCGTAACTTTCACGTAATTTTTGGAGTCGGGCCGTAAAAAAGTAGGGCCGTAGCAAAGAGTCTAAGGGAAACCCGTACATCGTACCTTCAAAAATTACGTACAAATTGATCTGAACCTTAGGGGGTCGGCAGTTAAAGAAAGGTCTAGCATGTAGTCGAAACTGCACAGCAGGTGGTGCACTCACACTTTCGCGCTCGTCTAGAGAAGTCGCCAGTCCTTTCTGAGGGCCCCATGCTTTTACATTGGTTTCCCTTAGACTTTTTGCTACGGCCCTACTTTTTTCCGACCCGACTCCAAAAATTACGTGAAAGTTACGGTACGGTACGGCACGGTGACGTAGTGTGAACAGACCCTTATGCGAAGTCTTCTCCGTGCAGCTCGTGGACCGTGCGGAGACATCGAAACACCGAATAAAGTTGGATTCCCACTACCTTTTTTCCGCAGCGGAAAAAGGGAGAAACCAGCGTCGTAGTCAGAAATGGGTGCCTAAGCGAGGGCCAGACCCAATAGAAGGAGAAAGAGATCGTGTGGCGCAAGGAAACAGACAGAGAAACACGACAAATCTCGGTGATTGCCTCTCCCTTTCTGTTTCTTGGCGGAAAATGACCTCTCCCTCTGTTGGGTTTGCGGAAAAAGTTTTTTCTCTTTCTGTTTCTTAGCGGAACCTGTGACCTCTCTCTCC